>UYWX01000477.1:0-12858 GCA_900622495.1 Hydatigera taeniaeformis
GTCAGATACGGCTGCACTGCTGCTCAATCGTTAGGCGTGCTTATATCCGCCATCGGTGTGATTTGCGAACCTCTGAGCACAAAAGCACGTCTTTCGCTTTCTCCTTACCTTTCATATGCACCGTTATGACGATTGCAAATGGTACTTAACACGTTGTACATAGGACTTCATGGAGATGCATCATTTTACCTATTTGCAGTGTATAAATGCTTCCTTATATTTAGGTTGCATTTCTAGTTCCCCAGTGAGAAGATGGGCATTCTATTTGTTAAATTCAAGTAGCTTTGTCAATCTCCAATAATGCTACAAATTCACGAAACTAAGACTTTCATGCTTAAGAAAATCATTATATTTATAAAGAAACTTCATTACTGCCTAGACAATTCATTTAATCCTAATTCTTAGTTCTAGTCTTAATAGTACAACAGGTGTGCTTTCCGCTCTACTTCATGACGTTTTCTCGCTTTTGGGTTATTACCATGCCTTTGAATTAAGCGCCACATACACATGCCACGAAGCTGGATTGAAGTAAACTGTGCTAGCAGTAAGGATCGGTCCAAGCAACTGTCATGACCTGTTTCCTTCTCTGACCCAGACTAAAAGGCAATTCTTTACTTCAACATGAATGGGAGTAAGTACGCGTTCTCTTTGAATGTAACACTTTGGTTTAGATTTTAAAGACCCATTTTAAAATATAATCACTTTTCCATATTCACGCCTCTTAAGTTTTTTTGCGTCAGTTCACAATTTAGTGTCTGAAGGCGATCATTCTCTATCAGCAACTACTACAACTGGTGATTATTCAAGCGGATTGCATCACGAGCCGCAACTACAACCACAAGGGTGCGTATATACACAAACAGTAGTAGCGAATGTGAATGCTAGCAACTAATGGAGGCGTAAGGTGTGCTGTGTAGTAAACAGTCGGAAAACTGCAAATTTTACTTCACTTCATGTCACGTCATTGACGCCGCTAAATCGTATTCAGGAGTTGCTCACAGCCTGCGTAAACGGAGTAGGTTTAAGGTGTCTTTTTGTCCAAGTTACGTTGGTTTTGGAAGGATTAGCGGCGTTGAACTCCCACAGTTTTAGAGATGATCTTCAAATCTTAGCGTACATCAAATATGGTCAAAATGAATTAAGCTAGGGGATGTCGAGCACTGCATCGTCGAGCAAGTTCTTCAACCGATCACTTTTCTAAGGAATGATCTTATTAAACCATAAGTGTATTAACTCAATCCATGTGTCAATAGAGTTTTCCGAAATTGTATTCAGTACTATGGCATCGAGGTTACCTTCAAAAGGCGGTTAGAGGCAGACAAGACTGGAAGTTGCTGGATCACACCCAAAAAGGAGAACTAGGAGTGACTAGGACACGCATTGACGCCATATTAAAACAATTACCTTAAACAAATATGGAGTGCTTTTTAAACCTGCCGAAAATGAAGGCAATCGAATAAGTAAGACTAAGCAGTATAGTTAAAAAAATACTGTTTTACACCACTAGGAGCTTACTTTGCACAGCTGAGGAGGAAGAGTTTGTAAAAAGCGTAATTAGTGTTATTTTTCACTGGTCTGTCACACATACACTGTGAAAGGTTACATTAACCGCCCATTGACCGCAAAGCCTAGCCTACAGAGTCGCTCCAGCCACCACCACATGTAGCGATTTCGCCTCGTATATCGGGGAGTGGAGGATGGAAGGAGGGGGAGGAGGACAGTTCCTAGTCATGCACGAGACACAGGGAGAAGGGGACACCACGCTGAATTGACAACCTGCTAATGGCCCGGTCGATCTGTATGCGTTGCCATAAGGCCCTCTTGCAGCTGCGGGAAAGTGGGAAAAATGGCATCATTCCCTGCTGTCTCGATTTGCGAATGGGAGCTCTCCTCACTTATTATCTGCCTTGTATGTGTGCTCCTTCTTCACTCCATATAAATTACATTGCACTCATTCTAGCAGTATTAAGGCTATCTCAAGGACTGTCTAAAATGGGGATTCGGTGTCCCTAGAAGTCGGTTTTATGTAATTTGTTAACAAGTGGGTTTTCTTTCTTAATGGTCATAGGCGATCATAATTTTGTTGTCATCACAGCGTACCAAATTTGAAGGTGTGTGCAGGTGAGTTGACGCAGACGGGTTAAACTCAGTGAAACGGGTCACTTAAGATTAACGTAGAAACTGGACCAGAACTGTGATGCCATTACTAGGCTATGGAGAAGGCTTCAAGACCGTTTGAATTACATCTTGCGATTTTTAAAGGTAAATGATCTCACAACAGGGTCCTCCAAATGCTTTGAGTATGTTAACATAATTCATCTACCGAAACCTTGCGAGTCTTTCCATCTCGTAGCCCTAATTCCCAGTTGTTATTTAATTAACATGAACTAAAAGATAACTCTGTGGATTAGATTGAAACCAATGCCGGACTCCAAAATAGGGTTCATCACAATAACATGTAAAATTTAGAAGGCACATACGAGTGACTGTATGGAGAGCGCTGACCCACTTTGCCGCCTGGCTTTTCCCTTCTCCACATTCTCCACCTCCTCCCAACCAGCCAAAGGCTCTTCGCTGCTCCACACGCACGCGTCACCCAGCAACAGGGCAAGATGGAGTTTTGGCGACAACGCGGCACACGCGCATGCACAGAATGAAACAACTGTAGAAATGCCCCAATGTGCTTGTGTCCCAGTTGCTGATCCAGCCTAAACAACTCGATGGTCACATTGGTACAGCTCTCATAGCAGCATCGCATCTTTGACATAAGGAGAATTCCTGTAAATGCAATTATAACTGCCAGGTTTGTAACATTTGTCTTAGATACAATAGGCTTGATAAGGCATCGGAAAAACTATACCCTCAGCTATAAAAGACTGACACGTCACTTAGTGATACTGTAGACTTTGATTATTCGTTCAATTCTCCGTTTTAGATTACAAGCACTTAAAGTTTCTGCTGAGCAACATGGCCTTTAACCATCGAATAAACTCGCCTCGTAGCCAGTAATCTATTGTCTTTTACCATCTTTGGAAAAATCTTTAAACGCTATAGTGGCGTTTAAGATCAGTCAAGTTAAATCAAGCTATATCATTATGACGGGATCTTAGATAGGAAGTTAGGCGATTAGCGTACATTTTATCGGTCATTTATGGCAATGCAAAAACCAGAATAAATTATCCCTCCAAATGAGGAAACTTGTAACCACCTCAATTGGCCTGTCACCCTCATTGGCTGCCGAAATGGATACAGTGTAGCCGCAGATTGTGGCGCGGTTAAACTGGTGTCTTGACAGCTGTATTTATATGCATGTGGAGACGGCTATTGTTCATAGGTTATTGGGGCAGTGAAATGATACACTGTGCCTCGGGGCGTGTAGCACTGCTGATTAGGAATTTGCCCATAGTTAAGACTTGTGGATAATTCGCTCCACAGCCTATGAGCCAATGAAACAGGTTTTAAATAGTTTTTTCGCACATTATTTAAAAACGAAAAAAAATGAGTAAAACATAGAGTAGCCTAGGATGTAAGATCTTAGGGCAGATTGCAGGCAGGAGGTGAGTGATTTTAGGTGGTGAAAGTTAAAGCGATTCTGCGGTGTGAAAAGGTTAAATTCAGGCATTTGTCGACGAAACTTTAGACAAACGGTGCCTTTAAAAAACGCATTAATGAAACTGTTATGATGAAGAAGCGGAGAAGTTCGGTGCTCGTCGTGTATATATACTCTACTATACCCGCTAATGAGGGTAAGGGCTTTACAAGCAAATAAATTTTGTGTTACTTGGCAGCAGTCTTAAAGCTAATACCCGAAACTCATGTTAACCGCCGATAAAAGTAGCGGGTAGTGGTTAAATCCCCACACATCTGTATTTCTACCTTGACCACACCCTTCTTAGTCGGTTGACAGACACTAAACGATTAGCGCCAGAGCGGACGAATTGAAAGATTTCAATACATTGCTATCCGCTCTGTTGACACACCTCTTCATTCCTCAATTACAGACTGATCATCTATCTAAAATATGTAAGGAGAACCGTCTTATCACATTATGCATTCTGTCGCCCGCCTCCTAAATCAAGCATGCATGATTTGCGCATGATACTGAAGGCCGAGCATCAGCCCAAATGTATGCTGATGCATTTTTCCCTTTCTCCTCTTCTTTACATTCTTAATGAACAATCGAGATCTGTCTAATAAAGCATTGAGTAATAAAGAAGAGAATCCTTCTCTCGTTATTGTTTTAACTCTTGTGCTATGGCGGTACAATATAAATGAAATGGCGCTATATCACATGTCTTATAGTTTATTAGGTCTCAGATTTGGAAAGACGGGTGATGTAGGAGGATGCTGGGGTTAAGGCCAAGCAGGAAATGAGGACGGAAAAAGGGGACAATGGAGCTTTGTTGTCGACTTCCTTCATCTTCTACTCCTCTTTTTCTTGTCTGAGTTAAAGTGGTGGTTTGTCACATTTAAAGGTGAACAACAAATTAATCAGTTGGGAAGTGGTAAGCGGACAGGTGGATGTGGGATGGCTGGAAGGATAAAGAGATAGGTGCTTGGACATGGTTTGGGTTGACGTTTTCTTTTTAAGGTGCCAAGTATAAAGGGGTTCTCAATACCTATTTTCTTCCTACAGTAAGACATCGTGTTCATTCATTATTTAACAGAATCTTCAAGCAAAATAACAGGGTGTTTAATAATTCTATAAGCCTCGGTCAATCTCTCAACATCTAATTGCACCTAGTGAGAATTCTGATTAAAGTTGGTTGCAAAATTAGGCAACTTCGACTGGACCTGAAGACGCTAAAGGTTGACCTACATAAAATATGAATAAGAAGCACAACAACCATAAGAAACGTTCCCAATACCGGAAAGTTTACCTTTACCGAAAATCAACATAATGTAGTCGCACGGACAAAAGGCGCATTAAATGGCTTTTAGAGGTCCTACATTCACACGAGTGGTTAAAGCACTTCCATGCTTATGGCCCCGATCACTTGCACTTGAAACGCTACACTCTTTAAGTGATTTTCAAGTCTTCTCCACTTAGGAACGGTTCAAGTTTTCATAGTGGGTAGAAATCGTTGATTAAATTGTTTAAACAGAATGGATGTCATGACGATAGACACAACAACAGTGTCACGACCTACAACGGAAAGTGATAATCTGCTCCTTTTACTAATGCCTGGCATGCTATCGTGGGTTAGTTCAAGCAACATTGAGGAACATTAAAATCAAGGTAATTAAGTAAAAACAAACGCGTAACTGCGGGCCCTTTAAACATAATCCATTCGTCATTTTTGTGTACAGGATCTTGTCGGGGGAAGCTTAGACCTCAGTCATAGCAGTTGCGTGCCCAGTATCCAGCGTGTTGTAGAGATGCATGTAAGACAAATTTTTTTCAAAAACATCGATAAAACTGGCAAAGCTATGAATTTTACAAATTGTAACAATTTTGCCAAACGCAACCGGTACATGGTGCCAATTTAGATGGTACACATAGGGTAGCCCCACCGTTATGTTTTTTGTCATCCTTGGTGAAGCTCAAGACTATTTCCCCAGGAGCCTTGCAGGCATTAAATAAACTTTGGAGTAAGACTACTGCATCTGTATTTAATATGACTAAGCTCTATCTGTCTTGATTAGTGAAATAGAGATGTTCAACGTGAAGGGATGGTCCCCATCTTAAAACGGACAGGCCAACAAATTTCAGCTTTTTATTCTTTAAGAACTCGGAACTTATCCCTTTTTTAACTGGAGCAGGCAGCGGGAGGCTAATTGATTACATCAACCACAGTGTTGCAGCAGCTGTTCTTTGAGAGAAAATGGCCTATATGCGAGAAAGGAAGAAAGACTGAAGCTCAAAAGGGCTTTTTCAAGTGATATCTGTTAGATTTTAAGCCATCAGAGGGGCAATGAGGAAGGAAGAAGTGATATGAAAATGAGAGAGTTGTCACCTCCAAGGTGCAATGCTCATCATTATCCGTTTTGCAAATGATTAGAAAGGAATTTTAGTCTGTGAGGCCTTAATGAATAGGGACGAGAGTGATGGGCACGAGGCTCTGGATGATACAGGAAAGGAAGAAGTAAAAGAAATAAGGAGAAATGTGTATGAAATCATGCATTCGTGGGCGAATGCAGACCTTGCTGGTGTTCAAGCTCATTAGAACAATACCCCGTGCTTGATCTTATAACACCAACATGACGGCTTTAAAATTTTGATTTTCTAATCATATTGCATTTTTACCACTTAATCGAGGCTTTTAATTAATGCAGTTTTGGCGATATTTTAAAGGTAGCACTGCAACACTATATGTGATTTAATTCGTTTTCTTGGGTCAACATTTACGCAAATTCGTGGTGCTTGGAGCCCTTACTGGGGTCGAGAGAAAGCATTAACTTAAGGCGTATTGCATACCTTAGAAGACAGCAATTGAGCTATAGAAATGGCCTGAAGGTCAGAAAATGAACGTTTGCTGAGCCTCAAGCCTTTAATTTCGTCCTGTTTGTACCACCTTCAAGAGTAGAGCCATCTGATAAAGGACAGAATTTATGTGGCGCCTGTCCCCACCACCTTATTCCCATTTTGGTGTTGTCCAGCTGAGAAGGGGTTCAAGGAGGGTGCAGGTGTTTGCTCGAGTAGCACCCCCATTTCAAACATTTTAAAGTGTACCCTTAACTGCCAACACCACCCCTGTGGTACATGAAAGTTAGATAGTTAAAAAAGACAGAGGTTGTCAAAAATCCTCTTATGCGGAGAATAGAGCCTCTTTAGTGATACTAAAGTTGAAAAGTTGCAATAGTTCAATTGAAGGCGTTGGCAAGAGGATAACATGTGTTTTGACTGCTTGCAAGTCGAAATTATTATGCTAACGATTAGAGCATGTAAATGCACACATCACAAACCCGGATTATCCATGGTGCTAGGACCATTTAAAAAGTTGATTTAGTTCCCAGCTAGGGGGTGCCGTAATCTTTGAGAAGGTGTAATTAAATTTCATCAATTTTTATATGTGAAACGGATACTTTCTGAGGTGCTTTGAGAATCAAGGGATTATCCCTTTTGGAGCATCCTACCATACTTTGGAGGCTGCAGGGAAAGTAAAATTCGGCCATTAAAATCATCTATGAAATTAAGATGGAATAGGAAATAAATTACCTTTCCTTGCAAATGAATACACAAAGGTCAAGGGTTAACTTGCCTAACCACTGATTGTCATAGCTGTCAATCCATAGAGTTCTAGATCATCCATCCTTAAAAGTCATAGACGTCCTGTCAGCAGTACACTTCAGGAATCATTATGCTGATTAAGACTAACGCCCCCTCTAGGACCTCATCAGTAGGGAGAGAGTTTATACTAATCGAAGGATGGGAAAGCAGCTCTAGGCTTCTTCTTAAAAGGCAATCAAGGGACGCACAAACTCATGTACAGCCAATCATGATCATTGGAGTATACTGCACCATAATGAGCACAACCCAAAGGGAAGAAAGAATTAAATGAAGGACAGGAGATAAACAATATCCTTTACTTCTCAATTTCCCATTCGATCTTGAACCCCAATCAGGGCTAGGCGGACAGTAGGTGTTCACTTTTCCAAAATTAAACAAAATAAGAAAAAAAGTTGAGCAAAGTAACGTAAGACCCTCAGCCTTGCATTAAGCCAGAACTTAGCTGTCGAAAAACTGGCACTGTCGAATGTAGGTCGAGACTTGGATGTGGAGGAAAGTATGAAGAGTGATACTGCCTTCGCTTCCCACCTCCCCATCCTTCAAATTTTCTGAATATTTAACTCTGTACTAATCATAAGATTTTATTACAAGTGAAATGGATAATGAATTATGAATGATGAGCCAATGCATTGACAAACAATTTTAGACTGTTAGAACTAAAGGGTAGTTGTAATGATAAATAATAGGCATCATTATTAAAAACCTGTCAGCAATGCAAAGAGCGAAAGAGTTCTGTTCACTATGGCCACATTCAACGTGAGACATCTTAATGAAGTGAGTAATCTTGACATCTTAACTGCTCTCCTTAGTTAGGAAATTCGCCTCCTTCCTACACACGAGCCAATAGCATCAAATAGGGCGGAATGGTGCACACCAAGGTACTACACCTGAGGTGATAAATAAAACCCTTCTATCTCTACGTCTTCAATCCGGGTCATTAGGCGACGAAATCCGCAGTGGTTACCTTTCAACCTCTCACACTCACTCCATCTCTGTGACACACCGTGGGAAGACGCACCAAACAATTGTTGCTGGTCTGTTGCCAGGTCCAACCACTCACTTGAAGGGAGGAGAGAGGATGGGGAACCAGTGGTTGACAGCAATAAAATAGAACAATGCTTTTGCTTCTCGCCATTGTTTAGGTGTGTGCAAAAGAGCCGCACGTCGTTGTGAGGAGGAGTAAAATGCAAATGGCTGTCGTGGTGGTGAACGAGAAAGCCGGATGTAACCCTTCACTTATAGCTCGAGAAAGATCCATCATCACCTGGTTACTGAGAGGATTAAATTAAATGATAGAACTTCAAAAATGTTTTCTACTACTGCTTCATTACATTTCAGTTAAGGTTCGTAAATAAGATGTGATATTCAAATTCTTATAGGAGATAATAAACGTAGTAACTCACTTTACATCGAGATATTTTATGACTTGGAATGTGAGCTCACCCATCGTACTACACCTGTGTACCGTTTAGACAAATGCGTCAATTTGTTTAACCATTTATGTTGGTTTTGTGGTCACCTGAGGGTCCGTCTTTGTACGTCCGCTGAGTGGCGCAGTCCTAAGTCAAGACAGGAGTTCCTCCAGTACTTCCTTGCGTAGGTAATGCATACCCTGCCCTATAAGTGCGCTCCTTTTTCCATCTCTATGAAGACCCAAAACACTTCTGATCACGTGGGTACACATATCACTGGCACTCTAAAGTGCTACTTTTTCTTCATCAATTTCGAATGGTTTCACAACTAAATGAGAGTTTTTATCAAATGCCAACACAACTCAAAGGCTTTCAAACGCCATTGTGACATGTTTTCACCTGTCAGTTGTGATCGTCAGTGCACACTTCACGGTCTCATGGCTCACATTGACAGTGGTGATGTTTTCAAAGCTCCCTTTCACCGACGTGTGATAGACCTAAAATTTAGGTTAATTCCAAAATTTTAATTCAGTGATAATTTTCTGTGTATGGGAAGGACAACTTCGCATCAAAGTTTAAATCAAGTGATGTACGACATATCTGTTTGAATTTTTGGTTAAGTCTTGGAAATTGTATATATTTAATGTTTCCTTGAAGAAGACATGTTTGGCTATGCTGAAGCATAATATGCATCTGACTCCCAACACTCTAAAAACCTTGATATACTGGTAAAAATCAAATGGAGAGTCGAATAAAAAATAGAAGCTAAAGACAGTTCCCCCTTTGAAGCTTTTTTTGTAGTATTTATCATTCAAAATATGGTGCTAACCATATTGGCGATGTCGACGCTGTCTGAGAACCACTTACAATGCAGTCCTTCGGATCAATGAAGTTTCATAAGGCTAGGAAAGTTGGAGACTGACTGAAGGCTCCGCCTTGATGTCTCTGTCATAATGGAAGTGTCTTCCTCCTTTAAAACTTCTAAAAGGAATAAAATGTGTAGACTCACGCATGTAGCTGGCGATTTGGTGTCTGCTTCCTCTCAGCGCCGATCAGATGTTTCACCTGGATGCTACCTATTCTGTAAGGAAGTGGAGGCTAGATTGCTCCTCAAATCATCGGCATCCTCATACAAGCACCGAGGCTAGCTCTGCTAAAAACATTCACAAATCGTTCATTGCCATGGTAATCTTTGCTTTTGTTGCAGTTTGCCTTATTTGAGCATCAAATAATACGAATGGGTATTGCAGTCCTCTGAAATCATATGTAACGCTTAGAATATTCCTTAACGTATAAAAGATGCAGTATGGTTTATGGCAGTGTAGGCGAGCCACAGGACATGGATATGTCCGCCTGAGCATGCCAACCAGCAAAAGTGAGAGAAATGGGTGCAAACGGGGGATCGAAGCATCCCTTTACGGTATTTCATTAAAAAGCAAGGACTTTAAGAATAAATGTACTTGAAAATATGGTTTCAAATTAAGTAGGCATTTTTATTTTCCTAGAAAAGTCTATATTTATTGTGTACTGAAGTCTCTAGAGGCTCCGACCCTGACTGGAAATTTAGTTACGTCAGAACGGAATCACAACCCATAAAAGCTAGGGAGCCTGCCTTGTTAGATGTGAGGTTGAGTAGGCAGCAACTCACTGCATCATCAATTTTTTAGTGTTTCTGGCTAGAAGGATTCATTTGGGAAGAAATGAAAAAGAACTTGTGAGTCGAGTCCCGTGTTTGCAATAATGAACGACGTTGCTCTCGAATGATGTAGCTCCACTTCAAGCTCGGAAGTTTATATGCAGATTCCATCCTTCCCAGCTCATCTTAATTTTAGCCTAGGCGGAAGCAACACTTGAGTTTGATGGACAGAATTATGCGAATGCTAAAGCAGAGGCTATCAGTAATGACCCCTAAGGCGTTTGACATTTCAACAGCGTTCGTCTTATCACTCACGCACATCATTTAAAGGTGGACGCATGAGACGCAAGGGTCAGCAATGTGGGCCCTCTTTATTTAACTTAGTCGCCTTGGCGTTAGTTGAATGGCAAAATCAGTCCCACATGGCGCCTAAGCGCTTGCTTACTGTTACCATCACATTCATTCGCGCATATTTAACTGTGAATATGCATATTGCGATTAGAGGCGAGTCAAGTAAAGTCCTCGCACATTGCAATCGAAGCGCCCCACAATAAGCAAACTGATAAATTAGTTGCCAAATCACCATATCAGCATGTTATTATTCATTTGATTAGATTGACTGGGTTGTTTAAAATGAAATCGAGAGTAAAGTGAACTTTTTAAGTAGCCACTATTCCCTTTATCTTCGAAGACTTTAAGAGGCACAAAAGCTAAGTAGCAGCCAGACTTTGATCCTATGCTAAATGATAAACTAATACAAATGTCCATAGTCCAAGCAAAAATGATTGGTTTTCAATCCTTCTACCTTAAACATAAAGGGGATGACAAGCATTATGACATGCTAGCAGCTTTTTAAGAAGAGTACAGAAGACTTTTGGGACTGGCAACACAATTCTTAAGTGCTGTGCATAAATCCAAAGACGGCGGCATTTTCGTTGAATTTTCAATTAAAATAAGTTGGAATAGCGAACCCTTTGAAATAGGTAAGGGAGTGAATGTAAGTCCTTTAGTAAAGAACAACCTATGTGACAATAACCACTCTCATGTCTTTTAGTGCTACTTTATCCCAGCCTAGGGGATTTTTGACTTGTCTGATTTGAAGACCAAATTGATTTTGGGAATGACAACTCTCCTCCAAAAGCGTGGTAAATGCGCTATAAGTGACAACTTGTGAGTTAAGAGCTTATCATAAGGCCACAAGTGATGAATGCAGTAGATTTGATGCTTGCAATGAAACACTCCCTTAAAATTGTTGTTTTATCGCCCTCATCAATTGAAAGACTTTTTTCGTTCATTTCATAAATAAGGCTCATTTAGCATTATCAACATGCGAACAACAATAGCACCCACAATTGGAAGTTGTGATGTCCAGGGTGGCCTGCACCCATGTTAAGGGCCTGTAATGGTCAACCCAAAATTTTGTACGCACCTCGATCTGTGATTATGGTGGCTGAGAGTTGTCAAATGGCACCATGAATGAGTGCCCTTACGCAAACACATTTCCCATAGGGTACAGATAGTAGATGAAAGAGAGGAGGCTCAGCACAACATCAGTTTGCTGTTAAGATTTTTATTTACGAACTTAAATGAATATGATGCGACTCTCACCCCTTAACTTTGTTCAATTACTGGCAAACCAACCGATCACTTGACTGGCAGATCAAATGGCTATCTAACCAGTGGATGAGAGGTATCTTCTGAACCTCGAGGTATCACAATGTGTTTTGAGGCGTTTAAGTGAATAAGTTCATCAAACATTCTGCGCCCACCGTATAGTTCTGAGGTACAAGGTACTTAACTCTTCATTCTCCCGGATTTTCGTGCGTGGTGAACTGTGCACAACTCATTGCCGCAAATGCTAGAACAATCCAAGCAGAGACCTCCGTACTTTATTCAAAGCCTGTTGAATGCATTCTGCTACCTCTTTTTCATTTCTTTATTCCACAATCTTGACTAGCAGGCAGGACCACTCAAACAATGAGAAGAGGGCATTGTTCTTCCCCTTGTACGCATTCAAACAAAGGAGGGCAAAGTAAAACCAAACCTCATTATGCATAACACAAAAATCCCCAAATATGGAAATATTGACCAGAGACAGAGACAGAGGTGAGGAAGTTATAGAAGGGACATTAGGGAGATATTCGTCCAGGAGAAGATGATATTTTTATCCAATATCATCCAAAAAGCTGGAAAGTTGCTGTGATGCCTGTAATCGACTGTTTGCTTTAACAAGATGCAACTTTTTAGAGCATTTGCTAAAGTTGTCAAAATATATGCACATACACTCTTCCTTTTTTGATTGAAGAGGAAATACATAAATTTATTAAGCTGCTTTATATTATTTTCATTCTCTGTCATTCTAAACACAGAGTCAATAAATGCTACACTGAGCTCAGTTATCATTCAGTAAGCATATAGTCCTTCATTTCTCATTGAAAAGTGAAAATGAGCAACAGTGGAGGCTGTCGTGACCTTATGATCCCCATTCAGTGCACTGCCAAATTGGGCGTTGATACGTCCCTTACCCTCGATGCATCAAGCACATACATACGCACCAATATGCACACACACACACACAC
>UYWX01000478.1:0-12837 GCA_900622495.1 Hydatigera taeniaeformis
GTGCACTAACACAATACTAATCGAATGGAGGCTTACCTTGGATCACTCACTCATCACCTTTAATCGTGCATGATAAATGACATAACTATTTTTAACATTTTTTGAAATGTACAAAGAAGGGTGACGAAGTAAGACTCCTAACTCTCCTACTCACTCCTCTCCCATTTTGTGTCACATCAAAATGAAATAAGTTTCGGTTTGTTGTGTAAAGGCATTTTCATAAGGCGCTTTAGCGCCACCGTTATGCAATTAAAACTTCTTTTATGCAAGGTGAGAGGAAGAGGTGGAAAGTAAAGGCTTTAACCTTGTCTACGCCTTGTCATTAGGTTTGACATGGAAATTTACATTGTGATAGCTTCTTTGTGCCACAGCAACCCCGTTGTTTGTCCTCTTGAATGGAATAACTGGTTGCGATTTTAAAGGCTTCTAGAATTGGGACAAAGCCAGTTAAATTGAGTTCTCCATTAACCGCCTTATTTAACCACCGTGCAGTGAATGACTCTTGTATGATGCTAGCAATGCTAAATAGAAATGAAGCATCCTAACTTGTTCTCCCCAACACACCAGCATTACGCATAAACTAATGCACATAAATATCCTAAACCCTTCCTTATTATTATAAAAATAATTTTAATTTGCATCTTTTTAACGACCAAGGTTGAAGAGGTAAGAATGTTGGTCATACATTAATCCGCTTGGTAAATGCTTTCATACATCGCTCTTCCTCTCTCGGATCAAAGACTGTGCGATCCGATTTTTTCGCAGTACTTAATAAAGACAAGTACTTATGCGAAGGCATGTCAGCGCCAAGTCAAATGCATTCCGAGCTGAAAATTTACACGTTTTACTCGACCCCGATCTGTGGGCAGAAAGCACCCGATGAACGCACGCACCCACAATCTTTATCAATTTATATTGACTACTTATAAAATTTAAGTAAAGGCTTATTTAAACTTTATCTTATCTGCATTTCTATCTCTGTCGAGCAGAAGAAGAAGCATAAGAAGTCCAAGAAGGAAGGCGATGCCGGGGAAGCGACTGAAGGTGGTGGCGAGAAAAAGGAGGGTAAACGTGCACAGCGTGCCACCTCCAACGTTTTCGGCATGTTCCCTCAGACTCAGATCCAGGAGTTCAAGGAAGTGAGTACTACAAGATGCATGACACAGAACTTCTCGTATCGGCAGATTTGTCACCTGCAAAGGTAAAGGCGAAGAGGAATGCTAGTTTAAGTGAATTTTTTTCCTCACAGGCCTTCACTTTGATCGATCAAAACCGTGATGGTTTCATCGACATTGAGGACTTGAAAGACATGTACGCCTCCTTGGGTCGTGCACCCTCCGACAAGGAGCTGAAGGAGATGCTTGACGAATCACCTGGTCCTCTCAACTTCACAATGTTCATCAATCTCTTTGGCGAGAAACTCAACGGCACTGATCCTGAAAGTGCTCTGTTGAATGCTTTTGCAATGTTCGATGAGGACAATAAAAAGTTCATCCCCGAGGAGTAGTAAGTGATTCGTTAAAATTACGCTGCCAAAATTCATAGAAATTTGCCTTTGACTTTGGTTTTGTTTTGTCCAAACTTAGCTTGAAGGACCTCCTTGAACACATGGGTGATAACTTTACCCAGGAAGAGGTTGGTTGCAATTCAATAGTCTCTTATTTATAGTTTTGCCTCAAATTTTACCTTTGCTCCATTGAAGGTAGCATTTACTTGTTACTTCAGCATGCTAGATGAGGTTTTGATGCCTTTGTGTAGATCCGACAGACGTGGAAAGAGGCTCCCATTCAAGCTGGACAGGTGGACTACGAGAAATTCGTCCACCTCATTAAGCGTGGCAATGAGGAGCTTTAAATTCGTTAATTTTATGCTTACACTAATACCGTACCATCTTTGTGTATCCTAACTCCAAGCATGTGTCTTCCTTCCTTTGTTCAATTTTTTTTGCCTCTGCTCCTCATCTACTTTTCTTCTCTCACTCATTCACTTCTCTCTCCCCATCTCTCAACTTTCTCTCTTCTCCCTGTGTCGAGTGGAACAGATTTTGGTGAAGCGTCGAAAAAGAACACTGCGTAGTCATAATGTATCTCCTTCTTGCCCGATCCGATTGGCCACTATCAGGAGCAGAGAGAGCGGGAAATCACCTAGCGGGTCACCTAGATGCCAGTAGCCTGTTCACATCAGATCGTTGTCAATTCAATGCTATTCTTATGTCAAAGCTTCCTCCACACTGCATGCATGCATAGAGGAAACTGTCATTCCGTTTGATTAGCCAAATGATGGTATTGCTTGGTGTTCTCACCCTTCGCCGCCCTCCACCAATCACTTACAAGCGGCATTTCGTGATGCCCCATCCTATTGGCTAACTTTCAAGGTGACCTTCGCGTTGGCGAATTTCGATTTGTGCACGTGAACAACCTTGACAATTTTGTGCTGTTGACTCTGAGTTCCGTTGAAGTCGCGACATCAGGACGGTGTGAAAGTGTCCAAAGCATAATGACTATCTGATTTCGCTGAGTGCTCTTTTCTCTCTCCTTCTCTGCCCTGAAAAAAGTGGTCTTGACGATTCTATGGCAAGAGTACTTCACTGACTTATCAATGTGCCTTTTTCTTCTCCTAAACCAATTTTCTCTTTCCTATCATCCTTTTACCACGCTGCCTCTAATGTTACTTGCAAATAGATTATTCAGAAAGTGCATCTCCTAGCTTTTTTTGTGTAAATTAAGAGATCGAATTTTTAAACAAGAGTGGGTAATGTTATACATCTTGACGTGGCTTACCTATCGCCTGGGCAACATCACTGCAATCTCAAAGTGCTCTAATTGTGGTAACCCTAGTCCAGGTCACACCTTAACCTCAGGCTTTTGGGTAGTCCTGTTGTAAACGCAAAGGCACCACTTGGACTCTCCCCTCCTCAAAAAGGGGTGGTTCTAGTGCTCCTCCTGGCGTCAAATTCGGGACCAGTTGAATAAAGTAACTGTGCGCTAGTTGGAATGACCTGATGGGGCCATTTGGTTGAGGTGTCGGCATGACTACGAACAGCGTAGGATCTATGACACAATTTTGGTACCTCAACTCCTCTACTCCCTTTTTCTCGGTGCGGAGGAGAGAAATTCTTTGTGGAAATGTGTTGATGCAGCATTCCGAGACTTTCCACTCGATAAGAGAAGGCATTAAGAAGGGCTCAAAAAACATGCGTATTTGTATGGCGAAGTAGAAGGAATTGGGCTTTGGTGTTGCCCCGCTCTTATTTTTAAGCACTGCTTGGAAGTACTCACGAGCGGTTACGCAATTTACCAGCTACCTTGAGACCGAGGAATTGTGCTTGGCCTTCTCAGCAGTTTCATTTGGATCAGCAGCAGTGGCATTCGACCTCATTGCTAGCATTTGGTCATCAATTGTGCCCAAAGTTAGATGTCGAAATGCTGATGTAAAACAAATGCTTAACACGGAAAGTGAGATTAAACACACTTCTTTGTGGAAAGCGCAACGCAATTGTCGTCAATTTGTGCGCAAAATGCGGTAAGGGAGGCTCTAAACACAACTTTTTTAGATGATGGTGTTGGTGTTGGTCTAATTCTTAGCGACTTGCATGTGGAACACGGGGGAAGGGACAGAGACGCACACAGACATCGTTCTCAACCCTTCCGGAGTGAAGGATTTGGCGAATCGCATGCCTTAACAAAAAAAAAATGCATCCGCCCCCTTTTGCAATGCAGAAACACGGTGGTCACGAATACGGCAGTCAACAGTAAAGCCGTCTCAAGACTTTCTGTGGAATAGCAGAAGACATTAAATAAGATTAAAGTGCATGTAATAAAGGAGAAAAAGAGGCGTTCAAGCCTTGACTTGGCCCAAAGCCCAGCCCACGCAAATGAGGTCGAGGTAAAATGTTAAAGCGACCTCCACTCCCACAGACAAACAATTAGGCCCAGGCGATACGGTTGAAGCCCAAAAACTGTGCGTCCTCTTTGCACAGTCTAAGCAAAGGCGTGTTTTAAGGTTCTTCAGCGTGACTTGTTCTGCACATCCTTGCTTCAGTGTGACAACGCCTCCCACTTTTTAGTGGGTGGATCATGTGAAAGTGAGCACAGACTCTTTTATTGCCATATAAAGGCACGTTGACTCAGTAATCGGGTGTGTTAACAGGCCCTGGAGGCAAGAGTAAACAAATTTTAAGTCATGAAGTTTTATAATAGAGCCGATTCAGATAAATGTATGTCAAATTCAAAGATGCTGTGCGATACTACTTATAAAGGATCAGCGTCCTTAAAAAATTATTTTATACCACCCTAACCCACTCATCAGGTGACTTGGACTCTTCGGAGTGGAATTTAAACAGATGGCTGAGTAGGCTAAAATAATGTCCAATTTCCAAAATTGTGCTTGGTACTACTGATGAAAGAGTGCAGTCGCTAAGGCTTAATCATACGTGTGTCGGTTGTAACTAAACCACTTTCATTAAGTGACACAACAATTTTCAAGACAAAATTGTGCAAATACTCAGCCACGAGCTTGTAATTAGCTTATGTGGACGAAATTACAGCCAATTTTAGACGAAGTTAGATACTACTTATTGGAGGTCAGCACCTCTCAAACTTATTTACTTAGGTGTACTTTAAAACAGACTTATTTGGCTGTTTGCTAAGTCCTAAATCAAAATCACAATAGCTGTCCTGCCCTCCATGCACAAATACCACACTTGTCGAGTGCGATACTACTGACAAAACATCAGCAACTTTCGGCTCTTATGTATCAACAGCAATTATTGCGAGTTATCGCCGTCTGTGCCATCGTAAACTATCTTCATGCTGACATCGTTTCGTCATGATGGTGCAATGCAAGGCAAATATGTGATCTGATGTGAGGCCTCATCAACAGCACTGATAGGTCACTAGGTGGGTGGATAGTCAGGTTGTTGCATTGCCAGAAGACTGTAAATTATTCCACGTTTGGCATACGTTATCCTGCCACTAATTTGCCCCTCTCTCCATGTCAAGAAACAAGTTTACAATCCAAAGACCATTGAGAGGTAAGAGTGATGATATAATCGATGAAAATATCAAATGTATGAATGTAAAACTTTTACCATAGCAACAGGATGAACACAAGGGCCAGATTGTGTGTGCATGTGCGATTGGGAAATAGCTAGTGGGATTCGTTTTTGAGGGTTTTATTTTGCAAGAGGAGTACAATAAAGGGAGTGCCTGTCTTCTGCGCCTACTCCACTGCTGTAAATAGGCGACTAAGCCGAGCTGGCATAGTTCTGTCGTATTCCATGGATGGCATCACGCTGTGCACTACCAGCCGTACTCCCGAGCACATGAGGTGTGGCATCTGAGCGGCGGCTTGTGGATTTTCGCTGGGAATGAAAGTACTCTTGTTGTCTTGTGGCAGGAGGATAATTTCGTGATGTGCCTCATTTCTGGCCTCGAGGCTGAGAAAGTCCACCTTCTCCAGATAGTGCAATAAAATGTCACGATCTAGCGGACAAGTGACATCAAACACCCTCGTGGCGTAGACAGCCTTCAGGTACGACCAGAGGTAAGTAAACTCGTTGGGAATGTCAAGTCCACGAAAGAAGGACGCGGCGATACGCACGTGATGCAATTTGCAGGTGAGCACACAATCGGAGTAGGAGAAGGTGTTACCCTCCAAAAATGTGGTTTTCATCTGTGTAAAACAAAGCGAAAGTCATTAAAAAAGAACCCTCTTTGTTCACACGATGTGAGAAAGGGCTCATATCAGTCTACCTATTGTTATTGTAAGCAAACAATCAATTATGGGGATAAGTAATTTCCACCCTAATGCAAGGAGTAAATTTAAATGAAGACTGTCAAGTGACAACCTGCCAAACTCACTTTTAGGAGGTGATCATTTACAGCAGAGAGATTGGCCAGCACTTGTTGTGAGGATCCTGTGCGCAAGAAGTGATTGAGACTTCGTAACAGGTCTGCCCCAATCCACTGTTCTTCAGCATCAATGTTCATCTCGGAGCTGTACTTGGACCTGATGAACTCCTCCAATTCGTCATTTCCTGCAAGCACGTAGTCTGGTGTATCCAATGCATTTTCATCGTCACTGGGAGTGCTGTAGAATGCAATGGCTGGCAATTGCTTCCCCATGTCAAGTCGACTGTATTCGTTGGGTGGATTGGCCATAGAGACGGGAATAACTCGTAGATTGATCAAATGTCGCTCCACAAACATGTAGAACACCATAAACCATTTCTGAGAAAAGGGACATGCACCCTTATCACCAAGATCAACGGTTGAGGCTTTCACAAACAACTCCACCATAGGCTGCTTCATGGCGAATTTGAGAATGTCTCCTTAGCACAAATGTTTTGACTTATATAAGGCGTTCCATCGTGCTTGAATCTGATTGGCTACCTCGAGGTCGCGAGCTCATTCGCTAGCGGTGGTTGAGCTTGGATCGTAGGATGGATGAAACAACCGAGGCATTCAACTAACATCCTTTATTAAACACCCACTCAAAATTCACAGTGAAATCAGTTTTAAGTTTGTATTTTTTTCACTGTCTGCAACAAAAGCAGTAGGCTGTCTGATTTCAAGGACTGTTGAAAAATTTGGTCCGGAGGATCCTAAAAAGGTGAAAAAAAATGTGGACTGTGCAGTTAAATAATTATTACTAGTTCATTAACATGGTACTGATGAAGACTTTACCCAAGGACATAACGTCGTGCATCCCACAGGATCTCAGAGGGAGACTTGGTCTCATTTTCCTTGTGAAGCCCTTGCCCAATCCAGTTCCAATGCTCCAGAATCAACTCAAGCACCTTCCACATCCGAAAATGACAAAAAAATACACAATTTAAATGAAGTAGAAGTGACAATTTCCTATAGTATGTGTACAAATACAAACTAAGGTTGATCGCGTTTGGCACTGTTAGACAACCTTGCTGCAGTGAGCTTCAATGCCAAAAAGGCAGGGTGTGAGGCAGATTGCGAACGACTCATAGGTCATGCTCTTGGCTTCTTGAGCCTGAAGGACATGCTGTAAGTGATTCATTACGAAGTGCAGTGTTGCCAAACGGCATTGCGCCTCCGACAACTGATCTCCACTCCTCTTCTCAACGTTTTCTTGTGTCTACAGGGCAAAATTCGTGGTGGAGCAACTGACGCCACACCGTTGCACCAAACAACACTTCTGAGGGCACGAGGAGGCGAAATTGGGAAAAGATCTGTGTTATTAACTTTCATGCTTGAACAAGTGGTGCAGTGACTGCAACCCGTCTAGACAATGTGACCTCTACGCCCCCTCAGTGTGTGTGGCCAAAGCAGGCAGACCGACGTGATATAATACATCAAAAAAAAAGTACAGGCTTAAGATTTTTTGCTGTTAGTCTCCAAAATTTTATTCGGTCTCTAATCATCCTGGTTGTAGTATTGTGAATAACAATTCTCAATCCAACACCGAAAGTGTCACCTACCAGGTCAATGGCCTTCTCAATCGTAGCTCTGATTTGGCAGAGAATTTCTGGTAATTTCATGGGATTTATAAGGTCTTCACTAGATATGGACTCCACAGTCGAATCCCACGTACCTAAATTAATTCATTGCACTTCTGATCTCCTCATCTGTTGAAATTTAATTTGGAAATTAACATACCGCAGTCAAGAAGTTTCTGAGGCAGGGCCATGAGATACCTTTTGATCAGGGAGGTTAACACCGAGCTGTTGTCCAAGTCACGAAGTTTGAACAGTTTCTCAATATCATCAGGCCGCTACAAATAAGAAGGTTTAAGAAAAAACACATAAAAATTCATTACAATTAACTTATTTTTTACCCTTTGCTTTGGATGCTAATTTGTTGTAAAATTGGCAAGTGCTACTAACTACGAATTCAGCAACAAATGGATTTTACTTCAGACAAGGTGATTAGGGCAATTATACTAGGTGAAAGAGTAAGTTTGCTACCAAAATGGCCTCATATGCATTTTAATAAAATAACTAAGATTATCTCCACCACTATTTGAACCTGACCTAAAGGGGTTTCGTGTAGTATCCTTAAAGAAACAATGTTAGCTCACCTCTTTTATAAAGTCAATTGCCTCCTTGATTGATGAATTGCGGCCTGGCACGCGATAGAGGCCAAAGGCACCCAAACCGGTGGCTTCAAGTGCACTCACAAGCAAGTCCAAAAGACGAGGTACGCCCTGAAGAAAATACAATTTCTACTAATTTTTTAACAGTAGCAAAACTTTAAAGGAAAAATTCGCGACATTTATTGTGAAGCACTTGACGTGACCGCTTGTTTTGCATTACAGGTGCTGGCTATGCAAATAATTATTGTGTAGATATATTTTGGGCATTAAAAATTAATAAGTCGCCTTACGGGATGCTCCGTAGACTGAGGCTGAGAAGACAACTCTGCTCCATAGACTGGTCCAAATTCACTCTTTCTATTATTGTAAACTGTTTTGACTCTACCTAAAGCATGTAACGACAACGCATTGTTAAGAGGCACAAATGTAAAAATTGACTATAGGGCGTGGACTCACCACCACCATAGGCAATCTCAGCATCTCCACAAGAGTGTCTACGAAAGGCACAGCGTTTTTTCAACCTCTGAAAAGAGTCGCTCAATCTGCTTTGCATCATCGCACTCAAGTGCTTGCCTATGTGTCAAATTTTCAAATGTCTCACAAGTCAAACAACCTCATTGATCGGTGTTAAGAAGATCAGCTGTTTGTTTTTTCGTCCTTTTGATCAAAGGTTCAGTGCGTTTTGGTTAAAAAAATTAAAGGTTCAAGTTTACTTTATGTCAATCTTAATTGCTCCCTTGTGCCATCTGCTTGTGCGCTTCTGATTGCGAGGGTTTATGTGGCCGCGGTAGTTTAAAGTGTGACTACTGTCACCTGTCGCGCGGAGGGAGGAGGGGGGGGGGGAAGGTGGTGTAAAAATCCACCCTTCTTTTGTACCCGGAAATGATTAATACTGCATTTCTAATCTTTCCACCCAACTTTTGTGCTTTAATTTCGAGAAGAGGTGAACTGCATCCTCGTGATTGTCACAGTAAAATGTATGCATGCACAATACACGCAGAGGAAATGGCCTGCCCAGTGTTGCTTCCTTTGGAGAATGCGTGTCTGTAAACGCTTGCCCAAATCCACACCGGTGACACGCGAGTCCTCCGGACACGTGGTGAACTGACGCGCCGTGACGAGGTCGCTCCAACCGAGCTTAATAGGCGGGCGTTAAAGAAAGTTTGACGTTTGGACACTTCCAGTGACGAGGCTATTTAGAGGTCAGCCAAGAGACTCAAATGTTGGCCCGCCTTGGTAGTGCACTTTAACAAGGCTATAACAAACACTGAATTTAAAGGTATTTTAAAATCTTGCCATTTTGAAAGCCCTTTGATGATTAAAATCATAAAAAAATTTGCGATTTCCGACCGCCTGAAGGGATATAAAATAGGGCCTGAACAATAAATGTGAATGGAGTGGTGAATGCGGGTGGAGTATTGCCAGGGTGATCCAAGGTGAAGCAAAAAAAAATTGGAGACAAAGCTGCTAAGTCGTTTGATGATTGGTTGCCTACGGTGAGGCAATGGCATCACCTCTCGCCTCTCTCCACTGACGCCGGTGTAATCCCTTTGTGGAGTTAATAATTAGGTAGAAATGAAGATGATGTATTGCTGTTGCAACATGTCAATTGTCTTAACAAGTGGTGCCAAGTTGTAGAGTGTTTTTTATTGTCTTTTTTTTTTGACGATGGAAGAGGTGGGATAACTTGTAGAAGTGATGTGACCTTCAGTGGGCTTCTTGGGGATGTTAAGCGAGATTTGAGGTGTTGGCAGTGGTGGTGGTTGGAGGGGTCCGATTCTGAGCTCCTTTCTATAAAATCGAGACCCTTCCAAAATGTTGCATTGACGTGCCGACGACGTGGTCTGAGTGGAGCCAGCACGTGAATGCTAGCGACATCTCAACGTGGACTTCCTCTCCAGGCCACGTGAGGAGGAGGAGGAGGAGGAGGAGGAGTGGGGGGTGTGCGTGGCGGTCCGGTGTTGGACGGTCAGTGGCCACGCCCCTCGCCTCGTTGTCGGCCTCTCGCGACGTCACTCCCATTGCAGTCGGTCACAATGGCCGCCTCTCTCGATCCCTGCAAAAAATGCATCATTAAATTCACATCAAATCAACTTTCCGCTCCCTTCATTGTTTCCACCTCACAATTACCGATTGTTTACAACACTATTTACTACATCAATTGATGCAAAAAAAAATAATTAATAAATAAATTCCGAGTCACGTATACACGATGGTGGTGATAAAGTGGCTTGGAAGTGTCCAGACATCAACACAACACAATGCAATCAACTTTTTTGTAACTTCATCTGTGTCCTGCTCTTTTTTGTACCTTTTTTTCCCCCTTTTATTTGTTATGGTGATGGCTTTGCATTAGTTTGCCTCTCTCTCATACATCGGCGGAGGCATTTCGGTCGATGCAAGCGCCGGATCAAACAATTTCATTGTTTGGATTCACCTTTAGCATGTTTGGCCCAAGAATGTATTTTTAAACACTTTAAATTGTATTTTAAGTGTGGAAAAATTAATGTTGATGAAGGATTTGCTGGCCATGGAGACAAAAAGAAGGCCCCATGGTGAGACTGCGACACAATCCTGAAGCAGATACGACACTCAACCGGTGTCACTCCCCCCAACCCCACCCGCATCGCCACGAAATTGTAACTGGGCTGGACGAAAGGAGGCGGGTGTGGAGGCGAGGGGGTGGAAGAGGCGGTGAGACAGCACCCTACGACCAACCCCTTTGGGGTCATTAAATATGCACGCAGATGAGGCGATGCTTCACCTTGAATGCGCCACTTCGTCTTAACATTTTCTACCAAATCTACCTCACCTCACCCAAAAACAAAATCAAAGCACCAAACACAGCATTTTACACCTCTACCGAGGCCAAAGTAGACACCGATTTTCTCAACAAGTGATTCTTTATAATCACATTTGCATTTCATTGGCGTTGAATGGTGAGATTGGAGGACTTTTCGGATGCCAAGCAGAGAGCACAAAACTTACGTCTCCAGCCTAGTAAAGGTCTTGCAAGGTGCTGGCATTGGCCTTGGCAGTCCAAAAAAACAAAGATTGTAGGTGTGAAGGTGGTTGAGAAACGCGCAATCCCTCCACACGATGTCAATTGTAGTCAGTGTCGGATTTTTTGGGAGACATGTAAACACCCTGAAGGCTTTCCAAGTTGAAGTGAGTCTACTCAGACCAATTTATACCGTCACAGCATCTCGACGTCTCGCAGTCAACTCACAGAAATATGTCGTCTTACAAGGTGGTGAAGCCTCGCCTCACTGGATGGTAGTGGCAACAGGTTCTTCGCCTCCTCTTCCTTCGTCGTCGTCGTCGTCGTTCTCCTCCCCTCCCTCTCCCTTCGTCCACCACCACCACCACCACCACCACCACCTCCTTGGCCTTCTCTCTCTGTCTGCCCCTGTTTTCCTCTCCTCCCTTCTCTCCAAATTCAAGTCAAGAACACTGTGTGATTGTTTTATTAAAGAGCTGAGGAATCAGTGGACAATGGGCCAAAGAAATGAGTTTGACCACCAGAGCGATATTCTTAGCATCCATAAGGCTTCAACTTTTGTCACTAAAATGGAGACAAAAGGCGAAAACACATACGAACACACACACGCACACACACAAATGCATTCTACCATTCAATTGGGAGTCAATTAGAGGTGTGAAGTGGTTTGACTTCCTAATTTTTGTTTGTTTGTTTGTTGGTTTCGAGTTTGTTTTCACCGTGTAAAAATCCACGTAACTGACTTAATAATTTGAGAAAGCCTCGAGAGATGGATGCAGGAAGGCTCCAGTAGCCCCCAATCCAATCCAAAGAGTTGCATTTTATGATCAACTTTCAACTTTAATTATGTCCTTTTTTTCTCCCCCTCTCCCCCCCGCCCCGCCTTTCCCCAACAAAGATGAAGACGAGGATGAAGAACTGTTGAGACGTTTACACCTCCCTCTAATCGTCATTTTGACAACAACAGTAAAACAACAATGCAAGCCGATCAAGACACAAACCTCACTTAATGGAGCACTCTTCCCTGAGGCTCGCTTCAATTGTGTTCATTTTATCAACTTCTTCGGGCGCGAGATCAAAATCAAACACCTACAACAGACACCAAAACAAATCTCTCACACACAAAAAAAAAATGATAAAACTCAAGCATAAATCAAAGTGTCAAAATGGTGACAATTGCAATGTCAAAGACTTCCCTGCCTAATAAAAGGAGAATCAAACAAACAAACACTTCACTCAAGACAAAGCATTAACCAAACGTGCATTTATGGTGGAGCGTATTTTCTGGGGATCAGTGGCGTAGCAGAGGATAATGAGATCGCGTTGAATAGCTCGTCGAATGAGCAGTTGACACGGTGTCTTCAATCGACTCCGAGCCATTCTACCCAAAGTCTCATTTTCCAGTAACGCTGTTTGCCTACAATCAAACAAACAAACAAATAATTAAATGCATCAGTGTAACAACAAACTACAAAATTCTCATTCACCAAAACTTCATTTGGAAGAATTAGGTGAATGACAAGGAGTGACATCGTAGTCTTGACACAAAGCAGTAAAACCAGGGACACCCTCCAACCAACCTGTCATTGGAATGCAAAAAAAAAAATTGTGCCTGTCATGACATTTGGCCTTTCAACTGCTTCATTGTCTCGAGGTAAGAAAAAAAAACAAAAAGAAAAAAAAGACAATATTCACCTTCTTTAATTATAAATAGCGTTTCACACAAGTCTCACGAGGCGTTAAAAATACCCCTTAACCTCATCCTCGCC
>UYWX01000479.1:0-12821 GCA_900622495.1 Hydatigera taeniaeformis
TGCCTGGTCCTTGTACACGTGGGCTGGCCTTCGGACCACGCCCAGGCCCCATTTCTCCTATTGTCTTCGGAATACATGTATTAAACCTCACTTACGCCTTTGAGCCTATTTCTGTAATACTCTGTTTATGCTACTACCTGATGTTCAGCAGCTACTTTAAGGTTTGTCCATTTAGCTCCTATTGATGACTTCTTCCCTGTACGAAGTCTCGGGACGCTACACTGGTGGCAGTGGAAAGCGAACCCAACATTTATCCAGTGACTTTTATCCTAGCAGTAGAGTTTACTGCATGTACCTACGGTGTTGAGGAGGCGCATTTGCATCGCTGACGGAGGATCTCTGAACCCCTCACAACGAAGGGGTTGACACTGGCGTCTGCATTTGGCTTCCCCCTATGCTCGTGTTCCACAGATACACTACTAACAACTGGAACCATGGGGATAGGTATTGTGTCGGGATTTCTCCTAGAAACCCGTATATAGGTGTTGGAAATGACACTACCGTCCTCCTTCTATACGGGACAGTGGCTTATCCTGTTTTCCTTGTAACACATCTGTTGTAGACCGGAGTTCTACCATCTAGTCCTCGAAGCAATTGATGGTCAGCAGATGTGTGCGGTCCCGAACTTGGTTGTCAGACTGGACGTAACTCCAGACCCATTTGGAGCTGTTGAGGAGACCAGGAACGGTTCCTCAGTCGCATGGGAGCTGGTGACTGGCGCGGTTGGCTCGTGGGTGCTTTCATGTGGTACCGAATATGTTGTGATTGCTGGCGCAGGAGGTGTACCAAGGTGACCGCAGAAGACGTCGTCCGAAAGAAGAGGGCATTGTAATGCTTTGTTTGTGTGACTATCTAACGTTTGGCGGTCACCTTTAGGATTTGTCTGACTCTCGTACTAGTGGGCTGGTCCTCGGGCCAAGCTCAGTCCTAGTTACTTTGTTCTCTTTGGAATACATGTATGCAGCTTTACTTACTGCTTCTATCTGGCGGAAATCTCGGAACGCTACACCTTGTAGGGGTGAGGTGGCCTCTGGGTCAAGTCACGGTTCACTCCTTCCTTCTTACCCTAGAAAACATGTATTCAGCCCAATTTAATGCCTTTTTCTGCCTAGTGGGAAGTCTTGGGGGGCATCAGCAGGTCTCAAGACTTAGCGCATGTGCAATATCTACAGGTAGAGTCCTCAAGCTTCATGATTTCTGGAATAGATCACAGTCGCAGAGCTCCAAAATATGTGACGGAACAGATTTGCTCGATTCATATCTTGATTGTTTAAAAGTCGAAGTAAAATATTGCATGTAGGCGTAGGCGTCCTTTAAGCCTTTGAATGAAAATTCTTCTGAGCAAGAACGCATTAAATCCATTTTCTTTTTGCCAAAGCAGATTGGTTGCAAAATTCACTATTTATTGAAATATACGCTTCGACTTTAAAAAAAAATTGACAATGATGCACTGGGCTTTCTAAGCAACGCTAAATTTTTAAAATTTCAACGTCTGACATGCTTTTGTTGCGCACAAGTAATTACGCAAAGCTTTAGTCATCGAGCTTTTCGCATTCTAACAAGGAAAGTTTCGCTGCGGCATTAAGATACGAGAATTTGTTATACTTTTTGACAGAGGTTTGCAAGGTCCTTCACCTAGCCTTGTTTTAGTGTTTCATTAGATTGTGACTGCGTTATAGGCCATTGTCTTCTTGCACAGGTTTGTTTCACGCTTACCTTCTGAGTTGTTTTATTCTACGTTTTTTTGAAGTCAGAGTTGAATGTCCTCATCCAGATGCTTTAAATATTCTTGGCTTTCGTCGCCTTTGCCTATGCTTCCTATAACAGTTGTTTCCTTATGCTCAAACCTAGGAATTTATTTTGCGGCGTGTCTGCTCATGACATCAGTCGTAGAAGTCTTATTTTTTTAGGGCGAATTTGGTGCTGGTTTGTAGCTTGGACGCTAAGTGAAAGCAAGAGTGGTAACAATGTCTGGAAACAACGATCAGCGCAGGAGAGTGCCACAAATCGAGGAGCAAGAATTGGCCACTAAGACTATACAAATTCAGAATAAGCGCTTTTACGTTGATATCAAGCAGAATTCTCGTGGTCGGTTCATAAAGATCACCGAGGTCGCGGTGGGTGGTCAAAAGTCTCGAATTCTGATGTCTATCCCTGCTGCGCAAGAACTTCGAGAAAAGTTGGAAAAGCTGCTTGGTGTTCTTAACAAGCTTCCACCACATGATCCCAAATTGCTGGCCGCTGATGGCCTAATTGAATCGGAAGCTATTGTGAGGGATAATCGTCGCTACTACCTTGACCTCAGGGAGAACGAGCGTGGTCGTTTCCTCAGGATGTCAATGCTCTCCATGGGTGTTCGCGTACAAATAGCTTTGCCATCGGATGGAATATCGGACATGTGTAATGGGATCGCGGAGCTTATCAACGATCATTGCAGCGATGATGATTTGGGTGTGTTCAGCATCTTTCGTTATTTATTTTCTACATTGTTTTGGCTTATAAATTAGTGTTTGGAGATGTAAATCTTCGTTTGCATTAGTGTTGATAACTGGTAGTTTTGAATAACCTAGGGAAACCCCACATGGTAGTAGGCGGTAGGGCAACACCCTTTCCATCTATTTTCTCGCGATAAATTTGACTGCCTAAATTTTTTCAGGTTAAGGTGTGTTTCCGATTTTAGCTGCGACGTTTGATCTACCGGAGGCAAAGGTATTGTTTGCGGGCAACAAGACGTTCTACTTTGATGTTGGCTCTAATCGCTATGGTGTCTTTCTCCGCATATCTGAATTGCGGGCCAATTACAGGACGGCGGTTACCATTCCTGAACACCATTGGTCTCGTTTCCGTGACATTTTGGATGAGTTAGCCAGCAAACCTGATGGCAACAAATTGGCAGAAGAGAAGGATGGAAAGGCTACTGATGGGATGCCCAAAAGCGAAGTCGGTGAGAATGACAGTGAACAGAGTGGTAAGAAACTAAAGGCAGCAGAAAATTCAGCACCTGCAGGACTTGCTTCGGAGCCAACTGCTATTCCTGTGGCGTAGTCGCTCACACCCATTTGCAATTATCTGGCTCCCTCCTTACCTCCACGTATTTAACTTCTGTATTCTACGTTTCTTCGTGCTCTTCTAGTCTTGTCCGTCTTCCCTCACTTGTGCATGCCGCTTTGCCACCAGCGTTTCGTCCCGACATCATACCGCTGGTAGTGTTTGATAATCACTTTATGAATTCATGCTCACCAGGAATCGCATTCATTTTGTTTAAGAGTTATTCAACACTAAATTGGAGCTGGCGTCGATTCTGTGTTGATTTGTTAAAGCATTGATCATAATTAGACTTTTGACCGTCGGATTTGCGTTTCCGAGATAACTCGACTTGCACTCAAGTGGTAGCGATATGTGCTCTCAAGGTTAGGATTTTGGAGAGAAGGGAAGGAGAAGTGGAATTTCTCGAGGTTCTCATCTACTAACGAATAGGGGCTTGTTCCTCGAAGGGTTTGTAGACGCCGACTAGAGCCATGGCGCGGGTCAATCTGCGTGGACCGGCGGGGTGAGTCATACCGGGGTTGACCCATGACGGGTTGTAACTATTCGAGGCTTGGGCGTACGCGCTGTGTCGATTGAGGGGTTGTTTTGGCGGCAAATTTGATACTTCAACTCATCTTTCTAAGGTTTGGTGCGTCGATTTGTTTAGCTCTTAGAGAAGTGCGGAATCTCGGTCATAGTTTTACCTTATCAATTGTATTGGTCTGAGACGATGCGGATTATGTTACTATTTTTAGGTTTCATGCATGGTTGACTTTTAATAACCTTCACGACAATTCAGCGGTAACGGTTTGGAGGAAATCTCCCGTGAAGTAGTCATAGCCTACTTATTGAGCATGAAACCGACGGCCGTTTGAACTACAGTAATGGTTAAGGCTGGGGTCAGTGGCGCAGGGTAAATGGGGCGACGTGGACCTATAAGACACTCCACACAGTGGAGATCGTCTCTTTCATTTGCAATGGGGTAGCCGATTGTCACAAATCCCATGAATTTGTCGTGCCGATGTGCAGCATGAGATCTTTCAGTTTCACCATACACGCTCTTTTCATCGCGATTTACCACATTTAGTTTGCCCTAATCTTAGGGATAAGAGGTAGTTTATTAGGTGTTTTTTGTATTTGAACGGCTTTGGATGGAATCGACTCCAATGTACTAGAACGTTGCACAAAAGATCTTGCGTCCCAATTATAAAATTCGAATTTGAATTTCCATTCTTGCTTTATTTTCATGATGAGAGAATTGAATACACAAAACTGACTTCATTTGTTTATCAGTATGCAGACACAGATATGTCCCTTTTCACGACCCCCGATGTGATGCACATATTCTAGCATGCATCGCATTTGATAAAGTTTGAAATCCTATAATCCTCAAATGGGCAAAATCTGGCTTTCATTGCAGATGCTTTCTCTGTATCACTAGTGCTAGCATTTGAGGCGAGTTTCAGATTTGTAAAAATTTATTTGTGGTACCGTAAACACACAAAATCTTCTGATTTTCATGTCCTCACCGGCTTACGCCCCTCGATATCTCATGCCTGAAAGTGGTTGATGTGAAATTTAATGCGCCCTCCATTTCCAAGTGCCTGAGTCAATACGATATCCTTTAGAATCACTTTGTAATCTGTTGAATGCGCTAGACGCAGCAGTGAGAGCTATTAGACTACCGCCTTCATTAGTGATGCCTTTCTGTGTCACCCAAGTGGCTGCAATAAGAGCGACTAGTGCTGCCTCAAGAATATTTTGATGCCAACAGCTGAGAACTAATCGCTAAACCACATGTGGAGCTATATTTTCGCAATCAAATGCTACCTGTTTTTATCACTGATAATGTTTGCTTCTCACTGACAAGGTAACTGAGATAAATGGATGTTGAAACGTGACTTTTCACGTGGAATGATGGTCGAAAGTCGGTCACAGCATTAATGAAGAATGTTCGTTCCATGATGCAGTCGGATTCTCAACTTCCTACTATACAGGGCACACTTGTATCCAAGGCTTCTTATCGTCGAGGTATAAATACAATCTTGCAGGATGGACAGTTGTTGTGTGATGACTGACTTGAATCGAAATCTAGTAATGTCACGAATTGTTTAATATCATCCACTTGCGGTAATTCTTTGTGAATTTTTAAATTGAATGAATTCAAAGGCTACTTAGACTTGTATCGCGACATTTTGAAGATGATACTGGAAGTTGTCCATTGAACTGCAATTTACAGCTAATTCAAAACGTTACTTTGTGTTTTGAATAAGATCTATCAAATCTGTCTAAGCTGACTCTTCAGTCTTCAAGTGGTACTATGGCTATCAGGCTATCAGTCACGGCCAGTCATGTTTCCAGCCAACAAATTAACTTTCATGCTTCGATATTTGACATTGCGCCCTCATTGATTGGCTCATCAGTCAACCATTTTAAGGAAGTGGAGATTGATTTATCTTGTCGAAGAGGAGCCGGAGATTTACAACTATTGACCTGTTTAAAGACCGCGCTTGGGATAGATGGAAGATTAAAACGCGAAAGTGCTCAATGCTCTCAAGTTGGGAGATATGTACTGATTAAGTCACCCCAGCAACGCCGTTGGTGGGCACTGCGTTCGGGAGTAAAAATGTGATACGTATGAAAAACATTTACCGAGCTTTGATGAGATGACTCGCTTGTAGCATTTATGCAATGCAATGGGAAGAGGCTGTGGGATTGGAATCAGAGCACTTGGGCATCACAATCGTACAACAGTGCATATACCTGAAAATGCCTGCTTTCTTATCGTGAGAGAGCAGACAATGCACTTAAAATTGCAAGAGAACCCACGATTGCACTTTATAAACTCCCCGATTTTGGGCTTGGACATCATAGGTCCTGGCGTAAGTTTGCTGATTACGTCAAGCATACACTGCAGTCACAAAGCAGCATGAATGACAGGTGAACATTCGGAATACAGTGCTATACAAAGTCGGCTAAGTCCTCGACAAGATCTAATATTTAGTGGCAGGTATATTGTAGGGGATCATCTAAGGACTCACTCGATGTGAGACAGCAATTTTTTCGTAATGTTACAGATAAACATAATTCATTTATCATATTAAATAATTTGATGGGCACGAAACACAACCTGACCTACCCAAAATAAGAAAAAAGGGTTCTGTCGCAGGAGTACGTAGTAATCAAGATCTGCCCCGCTTTGCTTTCATAAACTCTAGTCTTGAGGTCGGTAAAGACTAATACAGCGCCACATGGCTTTTGATTAGGTAAGGAAAGACATAAGATTTGGTGGGAATGTTATGTTTGGACGGAAAGGAGAAAGGAGAGACTTTAACATGGTCAAATGAGAAGTAAGATGGCTACCACGGGGAACACTGTAATATATGCTGGATTATTTAAGTAGACTTTTATAGGAGAGAGACAGGAACCGATTGGGAACGTGATACACGTGCGCGAGGACAGTGAGGGGTCTCTCTTCGATTGACATATCCTACTCGGCCCATCTGCATTCCAATCCCCTTTTTTTCCTGTATCTAGTACCAAATAAGTCAACTGCAACCAACCCACTCTTGAAGTCAGTGATTCAAGGACAGGAGAGTAGGCAGTGGAAAAGATTGTGGGCTAGACTACAATATCGGAAAGGAGCCTAAATACCACCCACATAGTAGCGCACAAATTTACTGGCATCTTATCTCCACCATCACTTAATGCGAAACACTAGATTGCCTAGACTGCTTAAAGTATGTAAACGTCTTAGTGCTAATACCGTAGTGCTCCAAAGCTGCCCATTAAAAAGTAGGAAGCATTAGTTGGAACCGTATACATGTATTCGGTGAAGGGAGAAATAGAATGACCTGCCTTAGACTGAAGGCCAGTCACACAGACAAGGACAAGGTAAAAACATACTGCCGGTCAGCCATACAATCAGCCGAATAAACGAGGTAATGGAAGTGCGATAGGCGTCCAAAATGTAACAGCCAGTACATTTCATGGACGCATTCACGTAACCGATCAATAGATAACTCTTGATTTGTGCCCACACAATTGTTTTCGGCTTAACCTTGTAGCATCACGAGACTTCCTAGCCGATAATAAGAAGTCGGTAAGTGCAGCCGAATACGTGTATTCCGAAGACGACAGGGCAAATAGGCCTGACCACGTCCCGAAGGCCAACCCACGTATACGAGAGTCAGACAAACCCTAGAGCATTACAAACCTGCTACAACACGACATTTCGACTTCACTTAAAACGAAGTATAACGTACCATTTCTTGAAGGTACCTTTAAAAGGAACAAGAGGGGAGCAACCTGGGACGCGAACCCCGCGCGTGAAGAATTCCCCCATGGGTGATACCGACTACTTGGCTCATCTGTATTCCTATTCCCATCCCTCCTATAACCAATGCCAAATAAATCAACTGTAACTAAGCCCCCTTGAAGGCCGTAATTCAAGAGCAGGAGAATAGACAGGCAGTCCCTACACTGGCGACAGCGCCAGCCGACACCCCTCCCCTCAAAAAGGCACTGATGTCGATGACTGGCTTTTCTTCACAAAGGCAGAGCTCGAACTCTACGAGCCTGCTCAGCGAGTGCCTTATCCTACGACCTACGTCGCGAAGCAATGGATGCGAGTGTCACGCTTCCCCCGAAAAGGATAAAAATTTGGCTTCAGACTTTTTCCATCGGTTACGAAAACCTGGAGAAAGTGATGAAGAATCTCCAGTCATTAGCCAAACAGACATTCAAAGGTTGTCCACTGCGGGTTGCCTCATTGATAACGGCCCACTTCAAAAGGGGTGTGCATATACCCACCTTGGCAGAACAACTGCTGGAGATGAGGATCAGCAGACTGAGCCGCCTCAGCGACGCAGCACTAGCTAAGCGCCAGGAGTTGCAACTCTCAACCGGGTTCAATGCCCGCACTCTCCCCCACCTAACTCGCATTCAAATTGATCCCCGCCTCCCTCCTATAAAAGTCCACTTAAACAATCTTGTACATATTACAGATACACTTGAACACCCTAGTATATGTTACACGCGGTATATCTTAAAGGATAATTAAGTAAAAAGGATTAAAGGAACTTAGGATGAGAATTTATCATATGCACGAATTCGACGTGCCTTTCAATAATCCATTTTGGTGGCATAAGGTAGGCTTTCCAAATTTTTCGTTTTATGGGCTGTTATGCTCGCTAAAATATAGTCTACAAAAATTTTTTTAACTTTATGCTGATTAATAATTAAATCCTTACTAACATGTGGGTATGAGTGTAGTTAGATAAATAATCAAGATGACATACATTTGAACAAAAAAACTTTATTATACAAACGACTTGTTGCACTTTTTCATATGACAAAGATGAAAAATAAGGGTTTGGATGATGGTGATGTTTCAACGCGAATAAGGCACTGGGTGCAGTAGTAATTGTGCTGGGCTTTTTTCCTGCACTAAATTGTGGAAGACTGCGATGTATAAGTGATCAAATGAACGCATGTATTTCTGACACCCTAGTGCACTATCTAACAAATGAACGCGTTTGCAATCCACACAGAAGTGAGTGTTCTGTGTGTGTGTTCTGTCTGTGTCCCTGGTATGTTTAGCTTTGGTTTTTGGGAAATATATAGGGGACCTTGGTTTATGCATAGCGGCCTTCTGTCAGCTTTAGTAGCAAAGTCCCTGTTCATTTTTTTCGCTTCGACTTTGAGAAACATCTTAGGCAGACGCAACCGTTGCTGCTTTTTTTATTTACTTAAATGATTATTTGACATTGCAATAAGCTGTTGTTCGGTAATTTTTCTCAAGGGTGATTCCGCTTCATGTTAACGCCAATTTTTATAACTTGGGGTGTTTTGGGCTGCCCTTTGCATATTCACCGTTTCTAATTGGATTCCAGATGGCATGGTATCTCGGTCGGTTAACTATTCTATCTAAAATTTTTAAGCGTCATGCTCCACACCTCTTGTAGTGGCACCCATATTTCATAGCATTGTTGCTCCCACAGCTAGTATAGAAACATGAACGGATCCAACGAACAAATGAGTGAAGCATCCCTCCAACAGTCGATCGCGGTGTCCCTGTCAGCTGTGGGTCCCTCCCCTGACTTGGGAAGTGTCGTTTCGGTTAGCAGTGCCCCGACGATGTGGACGCAACAGCAAACAACTGCTGTTGTTTCAACGCCCAGATCGGCCGTTTTCGTTTCAAGTCAGGCCCCCACCACCGTTAACTCAGGCTCTCCCATCGTTTTCACTCCGGCGCCTACCTCTATTAATGGACCGATTGTAGTTGCTCCTGCTCCCGTTGTCAATGCGGATGTTCAGTCCTCTTCTCAGACTAATGGTGTGGTGTCAGCGTCTGATTCAACAACAAAGACGACCCCTCTCTCCGAAACAGCTCCTCTCCTCCCAACTTCTACGCCCTCAGTCAGCCAATCGGCAGCCGTGATCACGACCCCTACTGATTCCTCTCAGCAAAAACAGAAGACTGTTTTCAACACCAAGTCCTTGCTAGAGTTGGTGAAGGAGACAGACCCATACTTACAACTAGACGATGAAGCCGAAGAGGTATAATTTTGTTGCCAGTAGTTCCATTATCCGCGTAAAAACTTTGCATTGGTGCAAGGGTGAGTCTTGCCTCAATTGGTGCCTACTCTTATTACCGCATAGGCTCTCACGACCCTATCCGAGGAATTTATTGAGAAAGTTGCTAAGCGGTCCATAAAAATGGCGATTCATCGAGGATCTCCCACTGTTGAAGCCAGAGATGTAAAATTCTGCCTCGGTAAGTAGTCCACCATAGACCTTGCGTTTACTGATTGCCTTTACTCCGTTTTGCCTTTACTAGAACGTAATCAGAATCATAGTTTTTGTGAGGCTGTGTTTTCCTCGAAGATGTATCCTTCTGGTAAAACTTGGAAATAGGCAGTAATAGCACCAAATGTATACGAGCGCAACTAGACAAGCACGTACTAATGCCTTGATTCCTATGCTTCCCTTCAGATCATGATTGGAACCTATTCATTCCAGGCTTCCCCGCGGTTGAGAAGAACTTGAAACGGCCATTCATCCTGCAGGCTCATAAACAGCGTCTAGCTTTGATTAAGAAGCAGATCAAGCGGAGTTGACGTACGCACAGTGATAAAACTGACGCTCAAGTCTTTAAACCATTACATCGCCTTCCCACAGATTTGTGCATAGTTATGTACGTTCTAACAAAATGAAGTTTATGTAAAAGAAATGCATCTTCAAATCATTTTTGCGATGAGTAAAGTAAAAACAAGAGGAGATCAGTGTTGGAGCATGTCTAGTAAGCAATTGACATACGTAGCCTACTGCACTCGAGGAAATTCAGTTCGCTCAACTTTGTGCTCATCGCCGACCAATCGGTAAGTGTAGAGGTTTATGGTGCTTTCTTGTATGTCCAGCAGCATAAACGTAGCCTGCGGATCCCTGAATAAATGATAGAAAGTAGTCTGTTTCGTAAAGAGGCGTATAACTCTAGGGGACCCATGATGGCCATCTTTGGGAAATAAGTGGTCTAACTATCCGTGACGGTGTGAATGTGCATAAGATATTCTGATTCGAAAAAGACCATATGATTTGGAAAATCATACTTTTGGAGAGGAGTAAAAGCACCAGTGGCAGACCCAGGGTTCAGAAAGGTACCACCATCGTATTGGTATGCTTCCGCAGCGTGTGTGTGCCCAGAAATGAGGATGTCGACATTAAGTTGCCTTCTGAGCATCGACAGACTAGCACGATTTCCCCAGGGCACAATTTGGTGCCCATGGGTGAGACCAATCTTCAAATTTCCAACGGTAAGTACTTTCGTCTCCGGAAAAGGAAGCTTTGATCGAGGTAACAATTACGAAATAGAAGCCTACTTGATCGAAGTCCCCTTTGACGACATGAACGTCGGCACATATAAATTTCAGTTGATCGTAAATTGCACGGCTTGTCAAATTTCCAGTGCACCATACATGATGAATTTTACCCGGTGAAAGGAGAGCCTTAAAAGCCGGGTGAATGCAAACACTGCGATCCGGAATGTGAAAGTCCCCAATCACCAGCACAAGCTAAATAATAGTGATGGGAGACGTACAACATACCATGAAGAATTGCAAGCAGGAGACAATTTGCCAAGACGTATACTCGCTAGAGTACATAAAAGAGAAAAATGGAATCAATGTTAGGCGCAATGCCATGGATACGTACAAAACGAAATCACGAGTTGAGGCTAAAAAATATCATGCAAGAGATCAGTGTTTACTTAGTAGAATTCTAAAATGACGTAGAGTTCATTCAGTAATCCTTTTGACGCAATAACGGGGCTAACATTAGACCAAAAAAGCAGTTCTAATGCATGAAGTACAAATCGGTTCTACACTAGCAAGCATTCACAAATTGAGAGCATCAAAACCTGTGAGCACGAATGAAGGATACTACTTGATCGCTAAAATTCCAGTAATCCAAAGGTAGTCAGAGCCGCCTAAAACAAATTCCACGACCAGATTTTAGACAACGCGCTTAAGACAAGTCGAGGAAGAAACCTTACGCATTTAATGGCAACGATACCAGAACTAACATAGCATTCGTCCAACTGCAAAAATCCCACTTCAACGAAAAACTTAGCTGGGGTGAAGATCCAATATAACGAAACTAAAAAGTAACCAATTTTACTTATTTTGAAAAGGAGAGCCTTTCTTTGTATGGCGTTCAAAGAACTAATGTGAAATTAAATCGGTGCAGCAAGTATAGTGTAACGATGTATTAGCGCTCGCGTCTATCCGAGACGGAAAAATAATTTACAGCCTGCCTGTCTAACCTCAAGCTCCCGAACTTGGGACTCCAAGAGAGGGGTAGTTGAGGAAGCTTTATTTGACATCATGTACAGAATAAAAAAATAAGAGGAAGGATTGATGAGGCGGAAAGCTGATGTCAGCCTGAGAACGTTTCCTCACGCTCCTCAAGGGCTCAATACGTGGTCGATATGCTTTCTTACTTCTTCCTTTGAAGGCAAAATTAAACGCGTTTGTGTATATTATAACTGTTTTTTCGACTGTGAATGGACCATTTTCAGTATAGAGATGCATTGCTTCTGAGGTGTAGGTAGGGCTGCATGTCAATCCAGATGCTTTTGTTTTTTTAGGAAAAATGATTGCTTTAGCCAAATATCCCGGTATCTAATATTTTAATATGAAGTCTTAAGGCACTACACTATTGTTCAAAAAAGAAGGAATGAACTAGGATAAGTGTGACATAAAGGCACTTCGCAAATGATGGCGCTAACTCCGCCAAAAATCTTCTGATATAAAGAAGCGCATTGTAGCGTCCCAAGGCATCCCATATTGTAGAAGAAGGCACAAGTGGGGTTGAATACATTTATTCCGAAGACAATAGGAGAAATGGGGCCTGAGCGTGGCCTGAACGCCAGCCCATGCGTACAGAGGCCAGACAAATTCCAAATGGATAGCCCATCGTCAGGTAGTCGAATAAACCAAGCATTACACGCATTTTCTGTAGCGTTTGTAACCAAAGCACTGCTGCCAAAGAGGCTGCGGAATGCCCTTTAAAGTGATAAAGTGTGTGCCTGAGAGTTGCTTGTGTAATAATCATGCACTTGCCAGCCGGCCACACTGTCAGTCCAAAACCTAATCCCTTGCTCTTCTATAATTAGTATGCCCTGTAATGCTTTGTTTATGTAACCACCTGCCGTTTGGCGGTCACTTTAGGATTTGCCTGGTCCTTGTACACGTGGGCTGGCCTTCGGACCACGCCCAGGCCCCATTTCTCCTATT
>UYWX01000480.1:0-12777 GCA_900622495.1 Hydatigera taeniaeformis
TCTTTTTATTCCAGATTAATAGTTGGATTTTTAAATTTAAGGGCGGTCTACTTATTGCTGCAACGCCTAAATCGACATTTTGCTTTGCCTTTCTTACGCGATTGGATTGTGGACAGACGTATCCTTTTTTGGTTTGCATTTTTGTTGCATTGCAGTGAGTCATTTTACAGATCTTAAAATGAGACAATGTCGAGAAAGCATCCAATACAGGGATAAATTCAGGATCTTCCTTTTATAGCAAAGATGAACGGAAGGACGGTCATTAAAACTATCAAATATTATGATGGATTATGTGCAGGCCTTTTGGATTGACAATTAAGTTCAAGGCGTTGCTACTGCCCATGACGATTTGTAGTAAAAACTAAAGCTCCGAAGTGGTAACCTTTTCTATGGCATACTGAACCTACGCGCTCAGACCCAAAGTACAGCATAATTGGCACCTCTGAAGGTGACAAGTTGTATGGCATGGTTAGTGCACCTTAAATAAGTGGACATGGAGCAAAGTGAAATTCATGTTAAAGGAGTGCCCAAAAGTCCCAAATTCGAAATTTGTAAGAGGGCTGATGTGAGTAAGTATCCAACTCAAGTTGCCTCGGCAACGATGGCTTGAACAGACCTATGTAGTTGGGATCAAAATCATTAAGTGGTATCTTACTCACATAAATGTGCCGTATGTCAAAGAACATTTTCATTGCTGCATGTGTACATCGTGCGTGCACATACCTGATAGAGAAAGCACTGTATACTCTAAAAGCCCTAAATTGGGTGCCATTTGTTGTCTAAAACTGATGTTTGTCTTTATTGCTCTCGTCTTGAAGAGGTGACATATTATAGTGCCTCGATGAGGATTAAGGAAGCAGTCACTCAATTGAAGGCAATAATGCACAAATGTAACACTTTCTTATGACGGCAAGGAGGTGTCTACATTAAAATTTGATATTATATTAGCATCGAAGACAAAGTCAACCCATGTAGGAATTTGGTGTAGCCTTGTTAGTTCAATGAGATTAAACTTAACCAAGCAACTAAATGCAGTGATGATTGACTTCAAAACTAAGCAGTCCTTCAGAAGCGACGTACGGAATGTTTCTAATGCATCAAAAAGGGGTTAACTTTAAGTCGAACGAGGAGAGAAGCAGAATCTACTCCAGTGCCATCTTGCCATTCTGTGCCCTTCACGCCCGTTTATGGCACACATGCATTTCTGCTCTAATTCATTGGAATTTGTTCACATTTTCACATATTTCAGAAGCTGTATGAATGAAGCACTTGAGAATGATTTAATGTCAATTGTGTAAAATGCAATATAAACAATGGCCGGTTAGCATAGCTACCCTTTCCCCTTTTCAAGGAGTCGTTAAGGCAGCCGAGTGATATAGTAACTCCGTTGCTAAATAAGCATTTTAGCAAGCAGCCTTAATGCCATGGAGCTCGTTCTGGGAGGGCGAAACCAACACGATTCGGTAAGTAGTGTTGTGGACTGAGAGCTGAGACTGTGAGCTGTTGTTTGTTCATACACCGAATTTGTTGCGATTACTAGAAGAAGTAAGAAGGCGAGGAGAATGGAAGTCAGGAAATATGGATAGTTTAGATAGTTTTTAATAGGCTAAGTAGTTTTTATGCTTACTGAGGTACATCGCGTGCGAGTCAGCCGAGCCTCATGCCATGCACACTAGGGTGGTGGCATACCTCGTGGTCTGGGATGTTACATTTCCGCAGCGATGAAAAATAGGCAGGAATCATAGAGCGAAAAAGTTAATGCATTCAAAATATTGATAAAGCACTGAAATCGTTGAGTAAGTTATTAAATGGATTGGTGGTGGAGCAATCAGACCAGCAAATAAGGTGTAGCACCTCGTCTACATACTGTATAATGTGTCGAAACTGGAATAAAGTACGTCCTTCAGTGAAAACTCTTCCAAAAGCACAGCTTCTTTAATTATTTTCTTAAAGTACATACATAAAAAATGGTTAAAAGTAAGTACCTTAGCACCACACTGCAAATGTAAGAATATTTGCGGTTTCTAAGTTTCTGACAGAAGTAGTGGATTGTAGCAGATTCAATAAGTACACAGCACAGATTTTCTTTCACGCTTAAAAACGCGTGCCGAAGATGTTGGGCAGAATAATAGCGAAGTACTTATCAATGTTTGAGATGGATGGAGTAAGTTCAATTTAAAATGTGCTGTCTACTGAGCATTGTGCAATAAACTTTCCCCTTTTGAGGCCTCTTCTGATAATAGTTACCACAGTCAGGATTTGTTTGCCACGACTTAGCACCTATGGGCCATAGAATCATTTGCAATCGCTTTAAACAGTGTAGAAGGAAGGCGGAAATGTGTAGGGGGGTAAAGCATACGCAATTATTATCATTCTGATACTCTTGCAAAAATTCTATATCCAAATGCACACGCAGTGATTTCCCAAAGCAGACTATTGTCCTGGAACTAAAAAGACACTGATCTAGTCCAATTTTCGTTGCCTTGTTTGGTGGTGGATAATTTGGAGGAAATAATTCTTGCCCGCAAATAAACAGGTGAACTTTTGTCTATTCGAAGACCGCTGATTAATACTTATTAAATGCTGCATCTTTTCACACCTACAATTGGTTTGCTCGCGTTAATAAGTTTATTCGGTCCTTAAGCAAAGTGGGCAAAAATTAGCACAACTTTTGTCCCAACAAGCCTTTGCCTGTCTGGTTCGTGGACAATGTTTCGGGTGTTGATAGTGAGTGCTCCCCCGCAATGGAATATTTAGTGGCTGTTCCATTAGAAAAACGAAGTAGAAGACAAAATAGAATAATATTAACGAAGTTGCTTGATTCCTTAGTCAAGTATGCCTCGCTTACCTGTAAGATTTTGATTCTACTCCTCCATACACGTGGAATGTAAGCATCAACTGAAGCACCAACCCACTGTTACCTCGAAGAAAATGGCAGACTATTCCATAAAAGCTATTTGAGAAAATATACCATCGTATATTCGCATAAAGCCATTGCAGTAAATGTTTTTTGTATGCACGAATGCTTTGATGTGGAGCCAAAATATCATTGCCTCAAATTGTAGGCACACAATAACAAAACCACGGAACTTTAAATTGAAACGATAATTTAATCTTCATTTCTGGGATTATGAATGATTGCTTTTGTGCACAAAGGGCAACTTCTTCCTTAATCGAATCTTATGGAGGCTTTTAGGGATCTCGTTAGAACTGAATGAATTTCTTTTTTTTGTAAGCACTCAAATGGGTGTTGAAGCTTCAAATGTCGAACAAGCGTTTTTTGGTGTAAAGTGGAGGGACCTGACAGTGGTAAAGCGAGTCTCGCAGCGATTTTGGGAAGGAGGTCTGCAATTGGGCAACTGTGCCAAACCATTATCAAAATGAATACTTCGCATAATTAATGTGAAAATTATGGTTGCGAGGCCTATAAAGTAATGGAAGCGCATAGAATGGAAATGTCAAGCATTAACCATATATCGCGAAGTTGTTTCACCCTATGGATTATATTAGCACCAAATAAAAATTAAAAGAGGAGTTGAGATCGTTGCGTCTTTTGCCTTGGATTATGAAAGTGAAATGAAGGCCTTTTAGGCTTCCGATTTCGTAAATGCAGGGCAGAAGGAATTATTAAAAGCGATTAGCAACCAAAGTGGACGTGCTATTAGGTTTGAAGTGTCTGTCCCTCAGATTTGGCATTTAGGCGTGATTGGCACTTACCAGCGCTATCATCAAGCATTTTTCTGAGGGGCTCTACTCCCAGCAATATTCGCTTGAAGACGTGGTACGGTGGGCTGAAGGATATGGCTATGATCGTAACTTTAAAAAGAAAGGACTATTCTGTTGCAGTATGGACTGACCCAAGAAATTTCCTTTGAATTGAGTTTACTTAATTATGCCTTATTCATTGTGATTACTGCTTTAAAACCAGATTGGCTCACTGTTATTAAGATCTTTGTGCTACTTGCAGGCACCGCATACAAAAGGGAAAGTAAAGAAGATGAGGAAACTTTAAAAAATCAGCGCCTCAGTTGTGACTTCTCATCTTCCATGGAAAACACTTAATGGAAGAGGCCTAGTTGAGTACTGTAAGGGCGAGATCGAATGTGAAAGCTTATGGGAGGAATCATGGCTTATACTGTGTGGTGTTAAGCAACTCCAAGCGTTAATAAAAGTCGAGTTTTAAGGCATCACAACTTGTGGTTCACATTAAAGAAACTCCAAATTTTAAAAAGGTTATCACATTACACAGCAAGAATAGCAATCGGAACAAAACGTAAAATTGAAGTTAGCTATGCTATTTACGCTTAACAATTCCTGTTACAAGTCTCTTGCGAATACTTGTTTCTCTGCAGCATGTGAAGTTTTGCCTTTGTAGTTTTGCCGAGGCAGTAGACATCATCACCCACCAAAAATTGTTTTAACCGCCGCATCCAGTGGTTGATTGTTGGATGAAGGGTTGAACCTATTTAAAGGCAGCAATACATGAAGGATTAATCAGTAGTTCCATGTGCCTCGAAACGCCTTTTTTAAGGGAGAACAAACCCAAGGCCTCTTTGATGTATTAAGCAGTTTTTACACAGACACCAAGCAAAGGTCGTTCAAAGTAGCAACAAAATTTTATTCTTTCAATACACAAGAATCAGTACGAGTAAAAGTAGCTGCCTTTTTCAGAAGTAACTGATTAGCATAACGAATGAGAAATGGCAAAATAAGGTGATGGGAAATGTGCCTCAGCTTGGCTTCAAAACAGGAAACTTCAAAAGTGTTTCTCAACTTAGAAGTTTTAATGTAGAAAGGCGCCAGTAGAGGAGATGTAGTTTAAAGAATCCTGTGTTGAACATTACGATGATACTCTTGAATTGCGCCGAAACCTTGTTGACAATAAGACCAGCCAAGCAATGCGGTTGCAAGTAGTAAGGAAAATTTCGTCCTTATTAAATCATAAACAATTGTTGGCTGTGGGCGCTGTCATCTAATAATTTACAATTCAGTAACTGACCACATGTGTACAATTGACTGACAAGTAGCATGGCGCAGCCGGTAAGCAGTAGCCTTATTCATAATCAACTTTTGCTTTCATAATGAAGGTACATTCATTTAGCCTCTCTAGGTGCTACTGTGCCACCACTTTCGTTGACACTTTGTAATGCTTGCTGTCAGGTCTACTAACATTTTCCCATACAGAGCACAGCGTAAAGTAAAATGATAATCATGGTGCAATGACTAGAAGAGAAACGGATTATTTAAGATTAAGTTCTCTTATAAACAAGCATTTTAAAACGTGGCTTTAACTGATATTAAATGGGCGGCATACGATTCCAAGTACACATAATGCTGACTCAAGGTTAATTTAATTTACTACTTATTTTTAACCACTGGTGTTTTTGCGAGTTTGGTTGGATTTGATGCAGCTAAAGATGGAAGTTGTTTTCCGGAAGTCAGAAATGCACTGTGTGGTATTTTCATATAAGGGAGGATTTCATAGTTAAGATGAATGTTTCCTTAGGAGGCGGTAGAGAGTACTGTATGCTGTGAACGGTTTTATGAGTAAACGGGCTAGACCGCATTTCTAGTTATTGCAAAACTTGTGATGTGCAAACGCTTAAAGCAAGTCCAACCAATGTTCCACTCACTGATTTACCTTCCGTACCCATTAAGGTGAAGGCAATAGCAAGCTGATGCAACAGCTAAACTTAATTCATAACGATAAGACCTTAAATTACATGAGGAGGTCCGATGTCTATGCATCGTCGCCTCCGCAGATGTTGAAGTTCACGTAATTGTGTATTAAACAACAATGATTGTGTTTGCTTTGAAATTTGGTAAACAGTAAACCGATTTCATAGCCGCTAATTTCCACTGGAGGAAGTAAAGTTCAAAGACTTCATGACTGAATTTTGGAACGGAAGAATCGACAATTCAAGCAGCGAATAGGGATGGCGCAGAATGAACAAAGCACTTACCAACTGTGTCTTCGATGAGCGAGTGTATAATTAATGATATTCTGGAGCATAAAGGCGAAAACTTATTACATATTAAAGTCGCTTACTCTGCAAATTGCTTTGCCATTGCGGATGTGAAGCATGTTTACTAACAGCCATTATATTTTTATCCTTTAACCTAAAAAGTGAGTAATTGGATAATAAAAGCGCAAAGCTGGAGGTAATAGTGCAAATAAAGGTCAAGGGGAAAGATACTGTGCACTTAAACTGTCCGAGTCTATTACTGCGTCAGGATGTCATTAAATCTTCCGGGACTGCAATAATGTTAACTGCTGCCGAGAAGAGAACGCTGGAACTTTGAAGTCACCCCTTCGGAGTTTAATGACTTCAACTGAAAAGACAAATGGAGTATAAAGGGTGTATGAAATATGGAAGTGTTTGTGGCTGCAATAGCTACCTATTACCTTTCCATCGTACAAACGAAAGGCGAGCACGGCATAAAATTGCTACTTGTGTGAAGAATTTGGAGGTCCGTGCCATTTCTCCAAAAATGTGTAACGGTGATTGCATTAATGTTTGCCGTGCCCAGTGCTGTTCTGAAAGCTAAAACGACTTCTTTAAATCAAGTGTGCATAACTATTTTCATCTGAACACGTCTTGTGTCTTGCTGAAATACACTAACTAGCTGTGAACAGAGACCTCTGCATCATTTAGAGATGGAGATAGGTACAGACTTGCCGCTGCAAAAAAAGTATTAAAGCATAGTTTATTTCCTTGATGCACCTCATTTCCATTTTTCGCGGTTGAAAGCATAATGTTGTTGGCATTGCCACCAAAACTTCATGTAAGCTTCGTCGAACAATCGGAACCCAATAAAGGACTCTGAAGTGTGTATCTCATCTTCTTCCCCTTTCGACAGACACGGTGCTCGTCTAGCCGGCGGGATGTGTGGGTTCCATCCACCCATTTAATAAAAAAATTAACAAATTGGATATTTGCAAGCTGATTTGTAGCAAGAATCAGCGTGTGACATTTTTAAACTCCTTGGTGCGCAAAAAAAATAGAGCCTTCGCTGATGCAGACATTTGTGAAAGATGCTGTTGGACATTTTAAAATGCGTCTGCGCGGATTTCAATCATTTTTTCACCTAGCTAAAGAATAAAAAAACTCAAAATAAAGGGCACCTATATTGTACTTTAATCAAACATCTCTCAACCTGCTCCAAATTATCGAAAGAAAATGAAAAGGCTAATCATAAATTTAGTGATGGCGAGCATTAAAAGAAATAGCTTAACCAAATGCAGTGCCTATCAAATGCTAGCCGAATATCAGTTTTTCGTCGGTACGCCTTAGTAAATGGTCACAGAAAGTAACTTTAGCAAGAAGCAAAACTTTGACATCCACTATAGGCACTGAATTCTCGAATGAGTTCACCATTCAGGGTGGAGCTCAGAATAACAATAAGCATTAACACAAACACACCTAATGACCTACGCAAATCCTATTCGAATTGGCAGTGCAATTCAAGAGCATTTTCGCTTCATGAAGGTTCGCGACAGGCGTGTGATCAACCAAACGGAATACAAGAAGACCAAATTCACGTCTTCATCGTCTTGTGTCAGCCCCCGTAACCAAGAGCTCCAGTTGGAAAATTTCATCAGTTCTGACGCAAGCATAATGCACTCCACCTTTTTTATCTGACCATCAGCTCTTGGACTGTCATGCAAAAATGGGAGTGACAATTAATGACCTCAAACAGGTTACAATATCTGTGCCTTATTTATTATTAGTAAGGTTGCATCTTCATTAACCATGCAAGACGATGACAGAAATCACTGCGTCGCATCAAGTAATATAAGAGACGGCACTAGCAAAACTACTTTTGCTACTAGTGATTAAGCAAGACCAGTCATCTCTATTTGCTAGGCAAATAAGCCTTACAACTCCGATAGAGTTTTCACAAGGCTTGTGTACACTAAATCCTGCAGCTAAATGTCATGCTTGTGTTGACATAATCCACAAATGCGAACTCATTTATACCATGGAAACTTGCCTTCGGGTCGAAAGATTAGCTATCTTAACTGTGACGGCGTTGGGCAATGTACATTTCACCATTACACTGATCCTCAGTTCTAACAGGCAGATGCCAAAAATGCTACAGGAGTTCTCAGAACCGAAGACCTTCTTGCAACATTCCGCTCATTTAAATAGCAAATACTGCGTAGCATAGTCTTCCGAGCCTTTATGCCATGAAGAAAAGCCCATTACTGCAAAAAAGCAACAAATTGGGTGTTGCCATTTGTCTTAAGTGGAACCAGTACGGTTTATAACATTTCCAAACCGAAAAATATCGGCAACCATGTCGAGTACGATGCCATCATCCAAAGCCAAATCTGTAGGTGCTTTTCACAAACAATTTTCTTAAGGAGTTCGAACCACTCGCTGTACTGACATCAACTTCTTACGATTTTTAAGCTGCATCAAATCGATGCTTTGCATAAATCAACCGGACGTAAAAAATTTTTGCAATCTAAAAATATCACCGTGCACTGAAAATGTGGAGCAGTAACCATTAACTCATGTGGCACCTAATAGCTGAGATTTGTAAAAAAATACCGCCATAATTTGTGAGACTCCTATCATTGTTCAGCCCTTAATGCACTGAATTAAACCCTACGACACGCCTTTTGCGCTCTCCATTCCCTTGTTTTTGATTTGACCTCATCTTTGGCACTACGCGATAGATGGATAGGTGTAACGCTGGCTTGTCCGTATTCGGCGCCTCAATAACGTGCTTTTCGCATTAAAAAAAACACTTTTAAAGTGATTTGTGTGTAAGAATTTTGATGTAATTCAATGCAGGGGAAACGGATGCTAGGAAGATCGGTGCAAACCCTAAAAACATCCAAAAAGACAAGAAAGTGATGTCTTCAGCTTCGGAAAATTAAGATGACAAAAATAGGGCAAATAGCCAAAGTAAACATGGATCGTGGTTATGGGACAACAAATTATGAAAAGTGGTGTGAAGGCGTTGATTGCGCTTCGGAATGCCCAAAATGCAGACATTCCAGCCTGGGTGGTGAGGCCAACGAAGCTTGACAGCAAAGTAGGGTGAAAGTAATGGGTAAGCGCAGCCAATATTGAGGGCGCACTCTCCACCCAGGGACGCGTTAAGCGGTCGCTTGCATGCGTGATTAGCGAGTGTAGGGCAACGTGAAATCAACTGTTTCATCTTTCATATTTTAGTCCAAGAGTGTGCATTGTCTGCCTATTTATTGCAAATCTATTGCTCGGCGCAAAACTGCAAACAATGTAGTAGAGGGGTATATTAACTTACCTGCCTTAATTTTACGCAGAGAAGCTAATAATAATGAGTTTAGTGGTCTCATCGTGGTAGCTTGCAGATGACTGTTTTAAGCAATCGGTTTTGTGGACGAATTTGTGTTGGACAGTCTATATGAAGTACGTGAAGGAAGGATATGTAAAGTAAGAGGTGTTTTGCTTCCCAAATGGATTGAACGCTAGACACCTCAACCCCCTTTTACAGCTCTGTATATTTTCACTGTTCCATCAGAGTTGCATGTCGCTCAAATTTTCAATTTAATTCCCAAAATGCACGATCTAAGAAGAGGAATGTTCGCGATGAGGCTTGCAATAAAACTCAAATTCATTAAACAACCGAAAATAAAGTTAACATATAAACCTGCTTTTTGTGCATTGAAATTAAGCACCCCATTTGCCTGCCCCAAAAGTTTGGGATTTTTGACAAGAAAATGTTTGATTCCCTTGTTTTTATTCTAGACAGTGGTAAATAAATTCTGTAGAATTTTGGACCTTTGATAACTATCAAATACTCGAATAAAGGACAAGGCCAAGTTCAAATGGGTGACAGAAAGGTATGAACGCCAGAAAAGAAAAATTTCGCCCGCACCTTTGATCTCTGAAACACAGTGCTGGCTTCGAATGATTGTGGAAATGGAAAGACACATGACTGCTACCGGTGTGCATTCTGAAAAGAAAACAGAAACCGATCTTCGCAAAAGAGATCCTGAAGAGTAGGCAAGGACAATTCGTTCCCAAAAAAAGACTATCCTGAATCTCAGCTAAACCGATGGCATGCTTTCAATGTGTGACTAGTGACCTGGCACAATTCTATAAGGATTGTCATTGTTTAAGAGGCAGTGGTGCTCTAAAGGCACTGATAATTAAATCCACCTTATAGTATTCACAACTTCTGTTAATGAAGCCACGGGATTGTGTAGCAATCTCAAAACTCATGCATTAACAAAGTTTGAAGTTGAATGATGCCAAAGAAGCTACCTTGCTTTTGTAACAAAAGATTTACTCCCTGACGTAAGCATTCAACTCGAGGCATAGCGCCCGCCTGGATGCTACTTGAAAACAACTATGAACACCTTGACAGACTGGTTTTATTGATTGACAACCCCACTCGATAGGATTGACCTTAAACCTATTGCCCATAAACGCGCACTGTGTGAACAGCACCCAAAAATTAGTGGACACAGTATCAGTGCAACCAATACGTCAGTTCATGGTAAGACAAAATTGTATGAGTTCTGTAGATTGTGGTCAATTCACGACACCTCGGACAGTAGCCATCTGAAGGATTTTGTGTGACAAGACTCCTGTTGTGCAGTAGAGCTGTCCAAACGATAGTCTTACCAGTGGTTACTTGACCAGCTGAACATATTTTGTTTTGGGTATTTGAAGGATTCGACATTGAACGAATGCTGCTAATAATTGCAAAGAAAACGGGATTTTCCGCAAATATTTGACAGCTACATTGTGCTAACCGTGGCTAAAAGGAGGCGATCAAATTTATTCTGTTCCTCGTTTTGTCAGTAAAAGACTTTGAATTCAAAGCTGAAAAGCCGAATGGCACTAAAATTTGGATTGGTCGCCCTCAAAGCGGCGTCGATTCCTTTGTTTACGCGTTAATGTAGGTGACTACGTGGTTTGATTAAAGAATAGTTGGACCATTGCCTCCATTTCGTCCCATAAATGCACGTTTAATTCACTTGTGCTGACAAAACATGTGGCCTTTAAATTCCGTTTCCAATGTAGCAAATTATTTGAGAATGATTGGGTTAAATCTCCACCGTTCTACATTTTTAAATTGCTTAAAACCTAGTTCGCAAACAAAAAGTAGCTGCTCAAATGGCACATATTGAATGGTCAAGTCCAGATTTCCTCTAGTGACGAAAAACTGATGTTAGACACAAAAATTGCATATGAATTGAATACGAATGGGATAAAGTTGTTTTCTCTGCCTTTAACCACTATTTTTATTCCAAGGTTCTGCGATACCAGAGAAGGCTTAATTATTTCGAGAATGGTGTCTTCATTTCCCGGTGGATCGAACGCAACGATCTCAAAGCGTAGATCTGTGTAAAGAAGGATTGCTGCTTGAATTTTTTTCTGTTAGTGTGTCGCCCATGATAACAGTAGCGTAGAAAGGTGGAAATAACTGAACGCATATGATTTTGCAATTTTTGCAGGTTCCAAATACATAGCAGTGATAAAGTCTGTGTTTTGCAACAAACAGTAACTTGTCTACAAAAGTTAGTAAACTTGCACATATTTTGGTCTCAATGTAAAATAGGTCATCTACTTGCCTTCAATTTGCTCTTCTTTTACAAAAGCTCTTCTCGGTTGAGTGGTAAGGTCGACGACGACTTGACAGATTTGCAAACGGTATCAAAAAAGTGCTAACGTGGGGAACACATGGACAAGCAACTCCAAGAATAGGATGAGATGCATTTATGTTGAGTTGGATGGAGTGTTAAATCAAAATCCTTGTTTTTATATTTGGTGCTCTCTGCCAACACGCACTGATAACATTTAACCTTGAACAAGTTATTTGAATACCTTTGTGAGATGAACGTCAAATACTGATGTGCATACGCTCACAAATTTGGAAGCATTTTAACCAACTTAGTACATAATTGGGGCCTTTAATAATGCAGCTCAAAGCAACTACTATGCCATTCTGCGCGTTTTTGGTGGCTAACGGTCACACTTTAAACACTTCAAATGTTTTACTCCTCGTTAACCCTAATTGTGCTTCATTTGAGTCCCTGCCTAGGACCTTTACTGAGCTAAAAGATGTCCTGTCCTCGTTATATTCCATTTACGAGCGATACGTTTTCTTCCCCAGCTGTTGGGAGTGCTTACTAAAGTCCACATTACAATGTGTGCCATCCTTTAATCTTGCAGTCGTTAATGTGGAAGTGTCTGCCAGCGTGTTTTGTGTTTTTTCTGGTAGCTTTCGAATTTTCGGGACGTCTTCCGAAGTAAAATAAAGTAAAATTGGGAGCTCAGGTGTTGGGATGAAGAGTCAACGTAAAAAAAGATGCATGCAAAGGTTTTATCATTTAACAAAGGACAGCAGACTTGCCAGTATCTTTTGTACAACAGTGATTCACTAGCCTTATCTTTATTATAAAGTGGCGATGATGTCAACATAAAAATTATGAAAAAACCAGCATTTAGCGACATCAATTGGTAAGAGGAAGGCTCAGTGGAAGGTAAACGAACAAGTGATTAGGCATCGGGACTGTTCATTTGCCTGATAACAGAGTAACTCACAAACAGAGCTGCTTGACCATCGTCCGGACAGCTACTTGATTTGAGATGAGGAATGTATTTGCGTTGCTCAGTTGATCTTTCTACTATTCCATTACACGGCGCAGGTGATAAGTGGATGAGTGCATGCAATAAACTGTAGGAAATCCTTTACTTTGAGGGATTTTCACGGCGCGGATAACAATAACCAAGGCTGGCTAGAAGAAGTCTGAGTTATGCTTAGTAGGGT
>UYWX01000481.1:0-12766 GCA_900622495.1 Hydatigera taeniaeformis
CATTTTCCCAAATTGCGGTGATACTTTGTCGTTTGGAGCATTTGAAAGGTTGTGCCACTCCTTAGCCAGTTACCTTCTAGTGTTAATTCGCTGTAGAGCTTGTTGGATAATTCGCGTTAAATTGTAGGTTTAAAGTAAGTAAATCCTTTGCAATCCTGATTAGGTGCTTTTAAAGCACTGCAACATCTATGTTTTTAGCCTCTAGGATTAAGAGTGGTAGACCAGATGCGGATCTCTTTCCTCTCTGCCATCATAGTAATGGAATAGGGAGACGAGTTGAACGAGAATCGAGTTTATGGAGGAGGGAGGTGACATACTTAGGCGCATTCACAGTACCGCTCCTCCACTAAGGCCCCGTCCTACGCCCAGAAGTTGCAGTTAAGTAAGCACATCACACACCGAGCGTCAATGCTGATGTCAACTTTCACGGCTAAGAAAGTTTAATCCAACGACGCGAATTCGCATAGGATCGGAAGTGCACACGGGTAGTTTCGAGTGCCTGTAAATGGCGAAATCGGGAGCGAGGAATGGCGCAACGCTCCTAAATTCATTGAAATGACATCTGTGCCAAAAGATATCAGGCACGCCTCTTATCTCGAGTAGAAAGCTCGGATGTTCTATCACCTACCTCAAAGTGGTAGACTTTTGTGTAAAATGCCTTTAAAAGTTAATTTATGCCAAAAATCTCAATTGTTCATTCACATTAGCATGGCTGGCAGGTGCAATAGCAGCACTCCAAAAAGGGTCTGCTATCCAATATGAAGATTAAACAAACAGTTTAATTAACACACGTCCAGCATGGCTCATCATAAAGGAGAAGGTCATGGTAGCGTTAAGAAAAAGCCCTTGAACCTCATGGCTCCGCTAATTTGAACAACAATGGGCAGAAGGGGCAATGGAGCCAATGTTTTGGGCTATGATTGCATGGCATAAACAAAAGGCATGCAGCGGAGGGGTTTGGTGCACTCCACGATGCTACTGATTAAAGCACGGTTACCCAAATACATAAACACATAAACACCCAGATGTCCACACAACCATTCACATATTTCTCAAATTCCCACGCTTCTCTCTCTCTCTCTCTCGGTGGCAAATCGCGGGTAGTTCAAAAAGCTGTTTTGGTAAAGAACCATCAGGAGAGAACAGGAGGAGGTGGTCTGACGCTTCTTCCTTTACCATTTTTTGTCTTTCGTCAGCTATAGCTACGATGTTCTTTCGAGCCGCTATTTTGGTTTGTATGTGACCCTCAACCGTGAGAAATTGGGGAGCCTTTAGATGAACACGATGCTGTTTAGAGATTTGATATGAGAATTTAATAAATAGACCTGCTAAACTTATTTCTTAAATCCTTTCGTCATTCTTTGCACAGCATACGCTCACCCATCGTCCTTTTGTGCGTGAGTGAATGCAACCTGCCACATTCGAACGGCACCTATAGGAAATACCATTAGGTGACAGAGCAATTAAGACGGAGCCTTGGTTATTTCCTGTCAATCGCTAGCTTCGAAATGACATGTCGACAATACATTTTTGCGGTGTAAAGTCGCTTTAGAGCCGATTTTCTTTCCATGACTTCATCCAAATATCTTTCCTTTTCTTCCACTTTTCAACCCAAATAAATTCTGACTTTCTTTGCCTTTTGAAGAAGAAGAAAATGGTAAGAAATTAATTCCTGAAAGGTGGAGATTACCTAAATCGGGAAGTCTGTTTTAAGTAGAATACAAAGCTTCTCCTTCGTAGGCACCAGAATTAAGTTATTATGGCGTTGTTACAGGGCAAAGTTCTTGTGACTTGCTGTCGAGCGTAGGTTAGGCTAGACGCAGTCAATCAAGACGCTGGGTGGCAGTGTTAGTGCGTGGGTGCCTTCAAAGGAGCGTAGTGACAGTGTCTTGTCAACAAAGAGAGGTAATTGATATTTTTAGGCGCATTAAATGTTGCAAATGCTCAGTCTTGATAAGAGATTGAACTTGCTCCGTTCTGGATCTTCCCGTAACAGCTCCGCCGAGACGGCTTCCGAGTCATGGTCCGACAGTCAGTGGCATAATGGCTTGCAGTGTGGTGTAGTGACTCTAGTCGAGCCACTCCCTGCATTAGTCGTATCGCAAAGCCAGCAATCCGCTCAACTCCTTTGGAGATGTGTAGGCGCAGTAGCTCAACAGAACCATTTAAACAAGAAGCGTCTGCAACCACCCATGTCCAAAGCCAGAATTTTCGGTTAATCGTTTGCATTCCGCGTGATATATGAAAGGTTAGGCGCTTAAAGCAATTTAATGCATTGGTCTACGACACTTGAAGGCACCTACAACACTTATAAGGCTCACAATCGCGACTCAATAAATCACAAGTTCCCTCAATTCAAAAGCACCGGTCTATGTTTGAGGTCACAGTAATTTCGATTACAGTCTAAACTTGACAAGAGACACCGCTTGCGTAGAGATCAAACGCCCTCTCGTTGTTATTGTTAATAAATTGCGTAGCTTTCCTTCACGTCTTGTGAGAGAGCCTTAAGGCGAGAACAACACCGCATTGACGACGACAAAGAACATGGAAGACAGAGCTTAAAATGGAATAATTTCTGGGAGAAACGAACTCCTTCTAGAAAAGGACTTGAAAGTACATAGCCACTTCAAACGCTGTTAGGCTCAAGCCTCATCGCTGTGACAGCTTTCACCATCCTTGGAGTAGGCTGAGTAGAGAACTTGGTAAAGCAAATCCTATGCAGACTTCATTAAAGCTACTACCTCACCTTGTGACCCCTTAGGTTGTGCGGCGTGCCTTTGTCTAAAGAAGCCGTCGAGGTGACTGATCGGCAGTTTCACTTGAAACGCCAACAGTTATGAAGTTTTGTGAGCCAAGTTTTATAATTCTTCTGATCCAACATTTCAAAGACGTCGCAGTGATGCAATCTGGGAGGGATCTCATGACCTCGGTGCTCATCTCCACTTTGTCAGCCGCGAAGGCAGGGTTTTTGTCAATCATAAAGATCGGAAAAGTACGAGAACAAAGAGCAATCTTTGCCAAATCAGTTTTCGGCACAGCTACAAGAGCGGTGCTGCACTGGGCGTAGAAAAGATTCACCGCCATATTTGTTTGATGGCTCAAAGAAGAATGGTCTTGCTAAATTAATTGAATTTCACAAGAATGATATCCTCTATTCTTTAAAGCGAATGTGCGCGTCCATACTCCACTGTAGAGATCGCAGATGTCACATGCTCTTAACTGTCTTACGACAACCGATTGCATGAAGTCTTGTCGCAGCTACTATTGAGTAGAAGCAGAAGAAGGAAAGGGTTTGCCATTGCCTTTTAAAATATGGATAAGTACAATCTTTTTTATGGCATCTCTTAAGCAAACAGACTGAGATCATGGTTTTTTCTGCATTCTCTTGTGATGAAAGGTTGCCAACTAATTTTAAAATAGTGGTGTATAAAGGGCCGATTTGAGTTCATACTTATCTGCGCAATTATCTCAATCCAATCAAGCAAGATATAAACTTCTCCGACTAAAGTGCACAAGGCTATATTTAACAGACCTCATCTCCCTGAAGGTGGTTTCCAAGTCCAGAAGAGCGATTCCCATGTGTGCACACCTTGGCACTGCCTTTGCGCGCTCAAGTTGTATTTTTCTTTGCTGGCAAAAAGTCGTAGCGCTAATGCGACTTTGTGACAGGGGCGGTGTAGACTTTCACCTCCTGCCTATTGTCTGGAGGTGAAAGTCCAATGCGTCTAGCCCACACTGAGATAGAAGCCAAGTGTCGAGTGCTTCTGCCAAAACTGTCTTTATTTGCCCTTCTTACAGTCCCATCACGCATTGCAGCCTTGAGCAGAAACACTTCTAGTGTTGGTAAGCGAGAAAATCGGCGCACAAAATGAGAAGTGATAAAAACCAGAAACAACACAGTTAATACAAAAACCACTTATTTGTTGTCATAACGTAAAAAATGACTTCCCACTTCGTCAGATCAGATTTCCGGTTGGCCTTACCAAAGGTGAGGCCTTCAAAGCGCACCTACCATCGAAGCTGAGGGGATTTAGCATGATATTACATATCCCTCAGATCAAAAATATTCTACATGTACGTGTTATTGCCTCAATTTTAGCTAGACTCTTTTCAACTCACAATCGTACAGTTAAAAAAATCTGCCTTAAAAAATCGTAATTACGCTGCAAATGGAGGAGACGATGGTCTGCTCAGGTGAGTTGCTTCTTTCCACAATTGGTTTGCGCCGGTGATTTACGATTCATTCCAAAGCATCGAGTCGAGGCATACATTTAAAGGGTTATAACGCCATTTTAGTTGATTTAAAGTTATTAATTCGCGGGAGATCCATGAGTACGTTGGAGGAGCAAAAAATTGTGAAATCGGGTAAACGGCCATTAGCCATAGAAGGCGTGAGGTCACGGAGGAGGTCAATTCACTAAAACGCCACACCTTCGCCAGTGGCAATCCTCCCACTTTATCATGACGTGGAAAGTCTTCTCTAAACTCCCTAATTAAAATAAACCCCATTTAAGTAACGCGTGCTGGATAGATGCACTTTACCGCTGGGTGTGAAAGTGAGAGCATAATCCTGAGAATAAGGCAAAATGCAGCATGGGTTGCGCCCATTTGCTGAAATGAAACGCATTATCTCTAACAGATACTACTGATACTACGACATTGGTGACACTAGCGACATTCTACATGTTTTCCACCTGCAGTTTCAACGTGTCACTTCTAGTGCTCTCTTTCTTCGCAGCTCCAACGAATTTTAGAAGTGTCATAAAATCACTCCTTGCAATGTACTTTTAGAAGTGAGATAAAATCCCGACCTGTTTGTCGGTGGAAGACTTATCAAAGACAATTAGTACGTAGTGCTTCTTTTGAACTACTTTTAACAGGCTGCCAACTTCGGCACAGATGGCGTTTGCGGGAACGGCTTTCTAGTGGCTTTGTAAAGGACGCGAACTATGACAGTAAATCATCATTAAGGGGTAGGGTTTCTATTAACGTGAGTAATAATTTGTACATTAGTGACCAACCAAGAATTTTTTGAAGATCTTGGCGATATTCCATTTTTGCTATCCTACAAAACTACCGTGCGCGTCTGCCATTGGTCTGGCTGTCCCAAGTGGCAGCCTGTCAACATGTATGCTGTCTTTTGTGGAGGAACTTTCTTTATTTATTTGTTTGTGCGTAGTGCATGTATTTGCCTTCAGGCTTGTCATTGCACACATGCTGACAAATGACAACGCCGCCACCACGCCAGCAGTCCTGGCTACATGCATTAGCGGGAAGAAGAGGAGGAATGAGAAAACGCAAACCATACACGGTTGTCGGTCGGTCTTTTACCCAAAGTCAGTGCTTTATTGCTGTCGTAGGGTAATCAATAAGAATGCGAGGAGAAGGTGCAGTGGGAGTGCTTATCGATTTGTGTGCTACCGACTCACCCGACCGACATAAACCTTGACAACACAGCATTGAAACTACAAAGCCATAGCACCAGCAGTCTCCTCTTTAGAAAGTTTGCCTATTTTTAATATTGAATGCATATAACCTAATAACAATATTTTAAAATGTCATTGTAGGATTGGAGTTGGCTTTAGGTAATATAGTGTGTTTAGAACGTGTCGAAGATTTGTTGGCACGACAGATCTCGGTGAAGACCACTTCAATTTAGTACTCAGAGCTAATTTAATGTTCACTGCCTAAATGGCAGTGATGAAGAGCTTCACTTTAAGTGATTCTTCTCAGGAATGATATTCAAGCCGCACACACAGTTATTGACGCCACTGACACACCAAAGGATAGTTGATTTGGGTGAGACTTAACAGTTATGTTTTAACTTAAGCCTAACACAAAGAAGCATACTCGTTGATCATCGTAGGGCTTTGATTAAAGTACACGTCTTTTTTGTCATCGTCAGCCACGTCATGTGGCATACTTTGGCTATAAAGGAGGCCTTATGCATCGAAGGTATTTGATGTGGATTGTGTGGGCGTTGCACTATACTTCCTTATTTACATTTTGTTTACGTGCGGATTAAAGAGGACTGGTATCATCGAGGTTACACTAACTCAGGTAGCCTTCTTGGCGCTCCTGCAACCTTAATCAAAATGAAAAACAATAAATAGTTCACCAAGTCTTTCATTAAGTCAAGGCTTCTGAATAAAAGTTCAACTTTAAAAATCAGTTTTAATTAACTCCCTCATTTGGTTGTCTTCAAAAGATATGCTTTCGTACTTCACCGTTTATCCTTGCATTGTGGGAACAATTATTACCTACCCTCGGTAAAGTGCAGTTGAATCTAAATTTGCCAGCGAGTGTTTTAATCGTGCTTTTGAGGGCATAGTAGATTATCCTAGTCCAGGGTGGTTGGGTGAGCTATCGCAGGTGGTTTACATAAATTCCCCACAAATCCTTTAAAGTTTCCTCTAGTCCTTCAGAAATATCTGTAGCAGACTTTTCTACAAGAAGGCAAAGCGTTTCAATCCATCCCAGGCGTTCATTAAAAACTGATTGATGGAGGGCTGAGATCCTGAGCTGCGCTCTGCAATAAGTTCCTGCATTCGCATTTGCGATAATCAATAGCCCCTGTGTGTGGTCGTATCGATTAATTGCACGGCATAGCCTGTTTCGAGGCCGCCAAACCAAGACGCTAGTAAATGAGGTCGAGGTAGCAACCAAAAATCGCAGCTTTGTCGGCATTGCACCCGTTTTGTAAGGTGGTGGGGCCAATTCTTGGGATGCAGTAACTTTAACCACTCGTATTAATGCATAAATAATCATAAATGAATTTCGTAGTGCAATTTCTTTGTTGACGTAGCTTTGATTCTCACGCCACTTCTAACACTCGGTGAATTCTATTTCCAAATATATCAGGAGTTGGTATGACGCTTCGCCTCAGTGTAGCCTGACGCAAATCGACGGTCAATAATCACAAATTTCTGCTAAATAAGACCAAACCTTTTTAATAAAACATAAACTGAGGAATTTAAAGCATCTGGTGATTCATTTTAACTGCATTTTTCCACCATACAATTTACAAACGGCTTGTTCTTACAGGACATTCTGAAATGTCTATATAAATCTCAAGTTGCCATTCTTTTTGCTTATTCTAGGACTTCTTATTTGTAGTAAAAGTGTTCATAGTTTTCAATAGTATCTGGAGTTTTAAACAATAATGCTCATACAATTTTACTTATTTTATGTTCGACTCTTTATTTTGATCTTGGAAACGCTTAAGGCTCCACCGTCGTACGTCCTTTGAGGAGCATAACTTCTGAACAGTACCAGTAGCCCTAATCTCTACTGTGGACTGACAGGGCAAATGTCCTAAAAAAATAACGTCTTCTTTAGCATTTGACTTATTGCGCAGTGTCACTTCATTTCCTATTTACAAAATGAAACAGTGCTCTGCTTTGACCACCTTTATTTCCTTTACCATGCATGCTAATGTATCACTTAAAAATCCTAGTTAACGTAGCCGTGATTTTATAAATAGCCTCAACCCTCGGTCAAGCGAAGTTTGTGATGCAGACTACAAAATCAAAAAAATTACCATCGATGATACAATTTGTACCCAATTTCCTATTAAAACCTCGTGGGAAAATGAAAACACCGTTAACTGAAAGGGAAAGCTGTAGTTTTTGTTTCAAAACTTTCAACCACTTCCCCTAGTTGAGCATTGCAGGTAATGTTTGTTGTTTTGCAGCTGAGATCACGATACAGGTCCGGCATGTTGACAGCACTTCGGTCGTTGACTTAAATCGTTGTGCTTGTCTCGTAAGCCCTTTAGGACTCCGGCTTTCTACTTCTTAGATCCATCTTTACACCTTCGCCTTCGGATAAGTCTCGACCTCCACAAATGAACCGCCTTGCTTCTGTGTATCATAACCTGGAGGGTAAATGTAGTGGAGAAGTAAGTTAACAATTCTTATTAAGCACTCATTGCAGTTGCATCATCGCATGTTTCGTTTGATCCTCCAAGTTTCATTCAAGGGCATTGTTTTCAACTTTCAAGTCTTAATAGTGGTTCAGTTTTCATTCGTGTCGAATAGGGTTGAGGTGAAAACTCTTTTGGTGCTTGTTTTCTTTCCCTTTCTATCACACTTAAGTAACGAATTTCGTGGGCATCAACTCTTTCAATGCAGGACCGGGGCTTTTTGGGCAATACTTTAGCAACCATTGTTTTGCCTTCAAAAAGTCCAAAGCTATGACAAATGACCGGAGTCACATGGGAGGAAAAAGTGGGACTAGGAGGGAGAAGGCTTAAAAAGTGACCCTCCAAGGTGGAGGGAGAGGGGAGATAGACTGACTGTCTGAGGTATTGTCAAAGTGAGGAGGAAGAGAAGCGTTTTAATTAGCAGGGATAAAAGGAAAGATGGGGATGCATCCACCCAACCCTCACACACACACACACACATACAAGCATCCATACGTCATAATCATAACATGGTCATATCTATCAAAGGCAAAGGCAGGTGATTTTATTGACAACTAAAATTTAATTTTAAAACCGGAACTCCCTCTTTTTACGATGCAGAGTAGTTATTTATTCAAGGATTATTGCAACACTTGGAGACGGTATAAACCTACTCTCTGAAGTCTGCTACTCCCATCATCAAAACACAATCCTCACTCCAATCTCATAAAACAAAAGATGCAAATAAACGACTGCATCCTTCCAATGAGAAGATGTTCTGACCTTCGGGGATTTTGAGTGCTAACTCTTCTTGTCCTGAGGTGGGCAATGCGCCAGGTTTTAGTGGATTCAAGCCCAAGTTCAGCTTCACTCGTAAGTTTCCATCTTCATTCCTCCTACTGAGTTATAAACTTCGTGATTCTTGCCCTTTTTAAGTCCATTCAGGCAGGACCCTAACCTTTTGGATGACCAAATCGCACCCCTTTTAGAGGTACGGAAAAGATGGTGACGGTACGGTTTTTTACAAAATGCATCAATGACATTTTTTGGAATGCTATTGTATAAAGAGGCAGTATTGTCGAATGCCATGTCCTCTCTCCTTGGAAGCCTAAATTGCCATACGGGCACGAAATTACAACAAATCAGACCATGGGAGAGGACACCCTTAAAAACCGAATGAAGTGGAGCTGCAATTCGTTCCCGTCCGGCTCCTTACCACAGCACTGTGTCGAAAAAGGTTTTTTATCCTTTCCTTGATTTGATTGGCGTTTGCAGTGTCTTCGCCATCCTTTAGTGCCACTTTTGAAATTGATCTACGGGGCTACCTCCGATGCAATAGGGATCACAAACACCAACACCCACAAGTACATTGTTAAGACCCTTTTGGAAGAACCTTGTTTCGTAAACAACGGAACTTTGAAGGCATCCACTAACCACGGCAGTTAAACCACTGAAGACTACGATACTCCACATTTAAGGCTTATTGTTTTAATCAAGTTGAAGCAGCCCGTCTCCTGCAACAAAATTCAGTCAAGCGGTGAGCAAACAGTGGTCATGGGTGGTCAGGGTTCACGGAAGCAGTCGGGCTAAGTGAAATTCAACCTCACCGGAAGGCAGCACAATTTACGAGTGATCTGCTTTACGCTGAACCGGTGTGTAAATACGTGTGTGGTCCTTCCCTGTGAAGGGCGGCGTTCTCATGAGACAGCTCGAGACAACTGCATGAAAGGATGACTTTGGGGTTGTTACTTTAAGTGAATGATATTGTGCTACAGAGCCATGGCTGGAAACTCAATTTCGAGATAACAATTAAATAACAGCTATGAATAAACACTTGTCTCTTGGGATGGTCAAAATCATACCGAGTCCATTCAAGGAGGCGACAACTATGTCACTCTAAGCTGTGGAAGGTGGACAAAAACTGTTGCTGCCGCCATGCCGTTTGCAGTGCTTAAGCGCCGGTGGCAGAACTTTTGGTTCAAGTAATTAAGAGCATGTTCAGTAAAATATACAATAAATGTAATTAAAAACAAAAAAATGTTAGTATTAAAGGACTTGACAGGTTGTTTGTAACTGTCCTGCAGAGGTGCAAATCTTGCGCCTAGAGATGGATGAGTGGGATGTTAGGCAGAGGCAGGATCTACATTCAGTCTGAAGGGCTGTCGATTGTCATACGGTGGTATTCCACCTTTGCTATCATCACCTTGACGCATCCATCATCATCTCTCGCAGAGGCTGAATCACGTCGATTGCGTGGGCAGCACACACACACACACACACAAACAGGATTCAAGCCTTGGATGACAGGCGCTGTCACAAATGCATGTCACAGTGACTTCGCCATTGTTTACCTTTATATTTGGTCCCCACCAACTTTTATATAGTTCAAGTAATTACGGATTGTACCATTACGCACTTGCTTCGCCTAATGTAGGAGGCAATTTCGCTGAATCTCAAACTGGCAGAATGCCACCGGTGGAAAAGTAATTGCGTGTTGAACTTGGACACTAGCGGGGGACATTTATGAAGAAGCCACTACAAAAGTGCCTAAGGGAGGCGTGATTGATGCGCTTTGGTGTGAGGACATGGATGCTCCCATTTTTCATCATTTCCACATTGGCAGTATTCCAAATCAAGAAAATAATGATTAATGTTGGAGTCGGTGATACAAATGACCGGGAAAGCAGATGAGGCAGATACAATGAAGGGCTACTGCAGTCTATCATTTTTGAACTGGAGGCAGTGACTTTGGCGCTGCGCACATGAAGGGTCTAACATGGTGCCACTTGGTGTAGTTGATCGACTGATCAACTCAGCTTTTCTTTTAGGTAAACTAAAAAAGTTCCATTGGCTCCTTAGGTTAGTAAGCCTTGAGGTGCTTGAATGGGAGCCTGAGTCAGAGGAGTAGAGGTAGGGCCAAAGGGAGAAACAATTTATTATTTTTCAAACAGCTAGTTAGGAAATAAATGTAAAATGAAGACCTTTAATTAATGTAATCCACCCATTTATTTCAGGTATGATGGGATGGTTCAAGGCTTTGCCTTGATAAAATTTGTCATTCCCAATTTTGCCAGGAAGTGTTTTATCACCTTTGAAAATTGGACGGACTGTTTGAACCTCAAAATCGCCGAGACTACCGGCGCAATTAATCTCACTTTGCCAGGAGCCGATGGACAGTAATGATAAGCAAACATTTACAAATCACTGGTTTATATCCCTAAAATTAAGTGGTTAATTTGAACTGCCGCGGTGGTCAAAAGACCGCAATGAATTTGAACACGAATTAAATAAATAAATAAATGCGTAGACAGCATGAGATTTTGGGAGGTCACGTGATCCGAGAAGTGGATGGATCACCCAACTTTCCTGCTCGCGCCTTTGGTGTTTTCTACAAAGGAGTCTCAAGGCGTCATTTATAATTAAACTGACACCACAAACGACAGTCAAGCCTCAAGCTGTTATTCAACGAACAACAGTTAATTGTTTGACTAAAAATAAAGTGTTGAGGTAATTAAGATTTAGAATTGCATATTTCTATTCATTAGATCGAAAGGGAGTGTTAGGTGGAAGGCTTTTAACACACCTTTTTGTCACTGTCACTTATGCGTGACACCTGAGTTTACTCACTTCACATATGCATGAAACGTGTACTTGACTGCTCCAACGCTAATTAATGATATTAATCGTGTCAAAATTGGAACTCCTGAGTTTAGACTAACATCGCAGGCATGAAGATTGGCCTTAAACATGAAGCAGTTTCGTATTTTTTTATTTTTAAATCAGCGCCTGAACCAGTCCAAAAAAGTAGGGAACAGCAGTGCCATGCGGATGGCTGTGAGCGACTCTGAGATCGTTCCTTTGTCCACCAACCTTAACTCAAGCCAGTTGGCACATGTCTGTGTGTATATCTTATCGCCTCCTTCGAGAGTTAATTGGATCCCACAGTTGAGGCATCCTTTCAATCATCAAACTTTTCTGTTTGCATTCACAATTCAGTGGATATTTTCGAAACAAAGTTTGGGATTTTGTCCTTTTCTTAAATACTTCTGGGATTTTGCGACTGCAGGGTTCTTATGTGCACTTCAATTTCCTCCGTTCGACTCTTTCCTCGTTCTGACGTGTTACAAATAACAAAGGTTTTATTGGTAACTTAATTGCTGCTTGAAAAGTAAGTGTAAAATCATTGCCACAACCATGACATTACATGTACCTCTTGACCTGATGTAAACAACAGCTACTACTTGACAAACCACCAAGGACAAGAAGACCTCGGAATATTTTTATAGCTAAATTACGAACTTCATTTTCCACAATTTTAGCAAAAACTCTGAGACAAGTGACTTCTACTCAAAGAGACTCTACACTACTTAATTACCAAAAGGAACTCAAAAATTAATTGGCAAAGCAAGATTGTGCCGATCCAAATTAATCCACGAAACCAAGCTGCTGCTTATTAAGAAATAGTTTGTCATCGGGCAGATATAAGCCATGCCGATAGCAACCTCTGAAAGGCTATCAGCAATTTTAGGTCATTTATAACCCCCGAGGCTGCATTGGTGTCGGCCTGCCACCCATTTTGGCACGGTGAAGAGGATAATCCATCACCGCTTTTGCTGGCCAAAGTTGTGAGCTAATCAGGGTAGCGATCTGCAACATAGATCACACCAGTGGCGTCGTGCAATGGGATGAAGGTGGGGACTGGGACAGAGTTGTGTCTAGCACGGTTATAAATGCCATCTTCACGTTTCTAAAAGGAGGCTTAGGTGTTGGTGGAGGCATTCGTAATGCCATCTATTGACTCAATTAGGCCAAAGGCATGCTGGCACAATAATGGACCTCAACGGTAAGGCCATCGATGCGAGG
>UYWX01000482.1:0-12744 GCA_900622495.1 Hydatigera taeniaeformis
TACTTCTGTGAGGAATGATGCCAAAATCACGTTAGGTAGTGTGGTGTATCAACTCTGTTTGATTGTCAAAGTTTAATCCCTTGCGAAATCGAAGTGAGAAAACGGGTGAGGTGGTGGTGGTAGTAGTAGTAGTAGTAGTGCTAGCGGTGGTGGCACTGGTGATGGAGGTGGTGTCACGCCGTGCTCCAGCGTTGTAAATCAAAATATATAGTTAGTCTGCTGTCGCTGTCGGATTAGATGAAATGCTTTATTTTTTGTTACACCATTCTACTGCTTTTATGCATTGCCATTGCATTCAATGCATGCTTCCGCAGAGTATTCGGGTGGCCTCAACTACTGAGCTCATTACCTATTAAAAAATTTGTTTACTTTTATGCGAGATTACAAGCATTTTTTGTTTGCCTACTCATAGGTCGGGTTTTTCCTTCAAAAATCCTCGTCAGCAATACATTGCCTTGCTCTGATGCTGCACTCAGCCTCTAAGTTACCTCATCAGCCTTTTTCTCCAGTGAAAATCTACACTCTGCATTTATCTTGGGAGGATGTCTCGAGGCTCTGGTTTTCTTTGGGATACACCTACAACGTTGCCAACACCAAAAGAACTCGATTCCATTCATTTAAGGAATGCTTGGTAAAGGGCTGTTCCCTTTGAATGCACAAGTTACCTCGCTAGACCGCCTAGTTCGTTGGTCTGATTTATGCGTCCCGACGATCTCAATAAAAAATTTGGGGATATAAAAAGCATGACTAGGAGAGATCGCCCTAGTCACGCCTCCTTATCCATTTCCTCTCTCTCCCTCTCTCTAAATATCTGGATTGAATATCAACAAGACCGGGGATGGTGATATGTGATGGCATTGGTAGCTGTTAGGGTCAGTTGATCACTTATGCACTGGAACGGCGACCCAACTTTGGCCATTTCCATTTGACACCTGCGTTGGCACTAAAAAAACTTTGTGAAGCGCAAAATATGCATCACTTTACTTCATTCCTCCATATACTATCTGTCGTCAGCCCTCCCTGTGGACTTCATGTGCTATAGACATACTTGCTACGCAAAGGTTAGGATGAAGAACAATTAGACAACATTTTAAGGGTCAAACTATAGGCTGTAAGCTAAAAAATTAACTTGATATACCGGTAATAGCGTTCATTCACCTTTGCACAAAGCTGCACCATCATTTTTATTGAATCACCTTCAGTGCATTAAAGGAAACTTCCACATGATGTTAATCAGGATCTCTTTGGGGAATTTTTAAGCGGATATCATTCATCGTGTCAAGAATTTTAGGGAGGTCATGCGCGAAGGAAATTTGATCTACCTGGCTCACTCTCTGCAAACTTTTCGGAAAAATTTGAAAGGTATTTTGTGAAAATGAACAGCACGACAGAATTTCAGCACTGTTTCCGGTTAAAAATCAACTCATCAAGGGCACTTGCCACCCCTTTTTTAGCGTGACTAAAGTTTGCTATTTCATCTGAATTCAGATGCTAGCCCAAAGCTACTTTTGGTTCGTTATAATGATAACAATTAAAATGAACTTTTGGAAGCCTACCACGATATCAACATGTTAAAGGCGATGCATGAATGAACCCCATCAATGCGCATAAAAACGAATGACATGTTTACAGTCGGTTTGCCAATCACTTTCGACCAAAGTGGTTTGGGTTACCCAATCCATTTGCTGAGCGGGTGGACCCATCACCAATGTCAGAAGTGTCATTCCCTTTTGTTGACCAATTTGCACCGCTTTAGAGTAGATAGTTTCCCTTCACCTTCGTGCTATTTTCAGTCTCTGTAGCAGGTTTTGACACTCATCCATCAAATTATTGTGCGACTTCCTTTATGCGTTCACATAATTTAATTAGTTGGGCTTAAGAATTCTGCATAACTCAAACGCACTAAGACACCAGCTGCAAAATTCTAAAATGAAAAACTTACAATGCAAATTAATTGCTACTCAACAAAACGATTAAGAAACACACAATTAAATGCAAATAATAGGAAGCCCAGCAATAAAGATTAGTAGATTTGCATGCAGCAAGCAAGATTCTTAGGAGAAGAGAGGCAATGCTAACTCCATAATGACTGATTTAGCAGATAAAAATGGACCCACGACCTCTTTTTTATGAGAAAGCACATCGGTAAATTATAGCACAGTGGTCGCAAGTTAAGTAGCGAAAGCACTGAAATTTAAAAATTAGAATATTGGCTATGTATTTTCTCTATATAATCAGCTTTTTTGGAACCAACAGGACGTGACAACCACTGGTGTATTACATCCTCCGTCCTTGAACCAAGGTAATGAAGTGACTGGTTTATTATCAGCTGATCATTATGTGATGTGTGTATGCGCACATTTATGAATGGAATTGAGGTGATTTTGAGTGAAAGGTTTTATAAACCTGGCGATATTATTTATGGGTAAGATCTCGTGCATTTTTAGTTTAAAGCGCTGTCTTTTATCGGCGACTGAAGCCGATAACTGTGAAAACTATTACTGCTCAAATAAGATGCAATTTAAAGTGTGAGTCTCCTCTTTTTATAACTATACCGTTTTTTAAGGCTCAATTCAAGGCATTGAAATCCAAAAACGTTTTAATCAATCTTCCATCGAAATATTTCGTTTTCAAGGTGTGCTAACTTAATGTGCGCTTACATTTTCAGAAAACTTTGAAATAGGATACTATTCCTTTCCTTTTGAATTACATTTGCCTTCATCTGTTGATAGTGAGTCTGTGCACTACTAACCCCTACAGACAGTGCTTATTTTTACAGTACACCAAATAGTAGTGGTTCTCATCGCCTCGTGGTCGAATATGATGTGACGGCTTGTGCCTTAAACGGTTCTCGTACGATTTTTGTTGCCAAATCGCAATTTTTTACATTCTCTCCGGTTAATTTTACTGAAGTACCGAAGAGTATTGTACAGACTCTTAAATCTAGCAGAAATGGACCGGAAGTGAACATAAAAATACAATTCTCAGAAACCTCGGTTTCAGAGGTTTATACAACACTCGTTGTGGAAAAGTTAACAAAAAAACAAGAGATATTTGCAATCAGTGCTCCGAAAACAACCCTTTCTGGGGTTTCTTTAAGGACTGCTACAAAGGATTCTTGCTATGCTCTAGGGAGTTGCGTGACAATTATATCCTCTCCATCTATCTCGGAGCATATGCATATTGACTCAATTAGTTACCGCGTAAGCTATTATTTGCTTATTGGTTGTGTGACACTTATGTCTATTCTGTAATTCAGGTAAGTCGGTTTAATCACTTTTTCCAACCCTGTTGGTTATGTATACTGTACGCTGCCTGCAGCAAAAACAACTTCCCTTCGCTTAATCATGTGATGCTTTCGTAATCAGGTGGTTTCGCGTGTTCCAAATTTTTTTTCACATGATTTTACTTTCGCTTGTTTGGCTTGCAGCTGCTAAGGCACGTGAAGCTGAATTCGAGTTTAACGGGCACCACTGACGATAGCCACATCTCTGACGTCCTTTTTGGTGTTATTCGCCCTGCAGTAACACATGATACTTCGACGGATGTGATTGAGTTGCCCTTGCCTTGTGCCTCCCTTAATGATTGCGTTTGGACGACAAGCGGTACCCTCTTTTCTGTAAGTTAGTGGTGATCACTTTTTTGCACCGATTTCACCACTCAGGTTCATTTTCGCGATTTATCTTGTTTCCATCCACAAATTGGTCTGACTGAATACCGTGTTTGCGTTTACGTCAGTGTTGTACAAATTTTTTGACTTTGTTTTCGAAAAAAATATTTGAGAAAATAGGCTTACTCGTTATTTTTCTGTTATCCCACAATTTTTCTTCTTTTTTATGGTAAATCGTGTTCTTGTAGACATGAAAACAAAATACGGGTCTCTTTTTCACTAACTAATTGCTTTGTAGAAATTGATACACTTTTTGAACTTGCTCACTTCGCAATCATCCTTCTGATCTTCTAAACGCCTCCTAACTTCCCCCTTTGAAAATAGATTCAGCATCGGTCTTATTTTTTAAACACCAAGGACAACCCTTAATGATTGTAAAGGGTTTGAAATTAATGTGCAAGTGTCTGGCAATATCAGGAAGATTGGCTATGTTTAAAAATTGCGATGATGGCCCGGTGAGTTACTACTACTAAGATCGTGCTTTCTTCTGTCAGTTTTTGACTTCTTAGGGTGTCATGAGAATTCATGTCGGTTATATTCCTACGCTGCCAAGGTTAACGCGAACCGAATTGAGAATTACTAAGTTGCGCTTACAACAGATTGGGCAAAGAACGAAAGGATTAATGGGACATAGCAAGTGCTAAACAATATATTAAATGTTGGGTTAGATGTCATCATCACCGTTCCATTCAAGCAATATCGTACTTTGTTCAGAAGTACAAAGAATCTGCATCATACAGTGATTTTGTCGAATTTTCTACAGTCTAGCAATGGGAATGGCAACACTGCTAGTGAGAAGTGATAATCTTTCTTCTTTCCCCTGTATACACTGAAAATTATGGACGCCAATATTGACGCAAAATTTGTGATTCTCCTTTGATAAAAAGAGCGTCAATTTGCGCGGAAGGGTAGTGGTCGGTTGTACCATTTTAGATGAAAGTAGTTTTTCCATATATCGAGTGAAATTTTTTTCTTTTACACATTTGATGCTTTTCAACAATAATTGCCTCTCCGGAAACAACAGTAGCAGTGGCATCTTATCTTAACAGTCGTTGGATGCTAAAGAGAGAGGGGTGATGGGAATCATCTTTTGGGGCCGTTGGATGTTGATATAAGAAGCTTACTTGTTTATCTCAACATGGAGGACATGTAATTATTCCAGTTGATTCTTGATTTCAAAGTTATTGTTTCTTGCTTCGTCCACACTTAGTGCCGTTATGAGGTGGAGGTGAGCATTGCCGTCTCGCTGGACTCTAGTCTTACCGCAACTGTGGGCAACGCTGAGTATCCGTCAATCAGTTTCACACTACCCGTGAACGTGGTGCCGCCGGACACCTGTGAGGCTCCCGCCCTTCCCGCTTGGACGTCCCTGTGTCTGGTTGCCTTGGCTGAAGATGAAGCAGGGCTATCGCTTCAATCGTCCAAACCAGATTCCCAGGAGTGGCATGACCTTCCTGGCGGGTCTACTGGACCTTGCCAGACTGTGAGGATTCATGGTGGACAGCGCGGGGCCGCTGGACTCACTCCCTCTGCTGCTCAAGGTCGGTTCATTTTAACAACTTTCTTAATTGGGGTTTGGATCATAATGACAGAGCTTGCGACTAACCTTGCAAGCCTGAGAGACACTAGTTCTCTCTCAAAGTAGTGCATGAAGGTCGCCCTTAAAGGTTTTACAGCTACAATTACAGGAAGCGCTGTTTACAATGGGAAATTCGAGATATTTTTCTGGACGTTTTTGCATTAATGCTGCCTTAGTCTGTGCTGACGAACTTTGCGGCTGGTTTGTCTACTTAAATTTGGGGTTTGCTGGCAGAGTTTTTCACTCAGCTGATGACTCTTCGTTAACTTGTTTTAGGCAATCCTGAATTCCGCAAAATTCCTGTCTTTCGTCACCTTGGGGCAACACAACTTTGATGCATATTTCTATTTACCAAATATGGTTTTCAGTGCTTTCAAAGCCACATCATTCTACGTACTCTTTGTCGGTTTCCAAGGACACATTTGTATTATACAACATTCTGATAAAATTTTGGTGCTTAATAAATCTCCGTATGTTTATCCTTATGCCGCAGAGACCCCAAGCGGATAGTGGTGTCCGTTACTTCCAATGACTTAGCGGCCCAAGTGTTCCTGCATGTCGTTATCCGCCCTTAGTTTGTGTGAGGAATGTAACTTAAGCAGGAGGCAAATTTCAGGGCTGAGATCCCGTCCGCATGTACCCTGTTTTGTCCGTCTGCACGACAGCATGATCCTCTGTCAATAGTATCTAAGCCGTCCGCTTATTAATACTGGGTGCTATGATTTCCAGTTAATGAATAGTTAGTAAATCACTGCATCTCTGTTTAATTTATATTAACTCATGAGGAGTCAGTCAAAATAGTGGACCAATGCAAAAAATCGAATTGAATAGCAGGCCGAAATGTAGGTGGACCATGCAATGTTGGAAAGTGAAGTGACCTGTCAATCAGATTGCCTGTATGAGAACCCGTCAGCTAGACAATCCCGTGTAATCAGGAAACATCAAGTCGAATGGGGTAACTAACCATTGTTATTTATGCTTATGCAACAAAGATTGGCTTTTATTATGTTATTTGAAACTGCAATGCTTTGTTTATGTGACTACGTGACGTTCAAAGTCATTTTAGGATTTGTCTGGTTCTTGTTCTCCTGGGCTAACCTTCGGGCCACACTCAGGTCAATTTGCTCTATTCTCTTCGGAATACATGTATCCAGCCTCACTTACAGCCTTCTTCCACCGTATGAGAAGTCTCGGGATGCTACAATGGTGGCAGTGTAAAGCGAACCGGACATTTTTCCAATGACCTCTATCCTAGCACGTACCGTTTGTTGCATGTGCCTACGGTGTGCAGGAGGCGCAATTACCTCGGTGTCGGGGGAATCCCTGAATCCTTCACAACAATAGGAATTAGATTGACGTCTGCATTTGTTTTCATCTTATTCCCGTGTTCCAGAGACAAGATATTAACAATTGAAGCGACACGGCCGTGAACCATCTGGAAAACTTTCGAGTCGGAAATTCTTCTATAAAATCCGTGTATAAGTGTCGGAAATGACACTACGGTTCTCCTTACATATGGGATAGTGAGAAATTCCGCTCCTCCGTCTTGTCCTAGAAGCAGTTGGTGGTCACCAGGTGTATGCAGCCCCGAAACTGGTTGTCAGATCGAACATAACTCCAGCTCCGGGTATGGTCCTCAGTCTCATGTTAACTGTCGACTGGCGCGGTTGACTCGTAGGTGCTTCCTTGTAGTACTCATTGTAATGATTTGTTTATGTGACTATCTGACGTTTGGCGGACACTTTAGAACTTGTCTGGGCCCTGTACACGTGGGCTGGCCTTCGGGCCACGCTCAGGCCTCATTTCTCCTAGTGTTTTCTGAATACATGTATTTAGCCTCACTTATGCCTCCTACTACCCCATTGGAAGCCTCGGGACGCTACACCCATTATGCTGTGATGGATGGCGCGGGGGGCGTACCAAGGGAAGAGGGGCAGTGTAATGCTTTATCTATTTGACTAGCTAAGGTTCGGAGGTCACTTTGGGATTTGTCTGGTTCTTGTTTTCCTGGAATGACCCTTTGGGCCACGCTCAGGCACATTTGCACCGTTCCCTTTGGAATAAATGTATCCAGCCCCTATTACTGCATCCTTCCACCATGCGGGAAGACTTGAGATGCTACAAAACACTCGTACAATAATTATTTGAAGTGTTTTATGTCTTACGTGTTCTATAATAATCTAACAATTTGGTTATCAAAAATGCTAGTGTAAAGTAGGTTTTAATGCAAATTTATGAAAAAACTACCATTATCGTGTAAAACCTAATAAATATTAGAGTGATTTTTAATAGCTTAAAACTATGATTATGTTACTTTAAACATTTTAGCGATTGGGACTTAATTTGCTTCGACAAAAATTGTTTTAGTGCCTCGATAACTTGCACTAGTCGCTCCTTGAGCTACTATCAGTTTAGTGACACTTTTGAAATCTGAGCATGCTGTCTTTGCCGAACAACGAGAATAGTGCTTACGATGGCCAATTGAAACGCGCAAATAAAGCCGGTGGTTTGAACAGGAGAAAGGGACTAAATGTTGTCGATGTAAATGTAATGATGCCGGTGGCCAATGCACCAGAAACCAAGGAAGGTCGCGTAGGATTTTCTTTTGATTGTGGAACAGAATCTTATTTCCCTGCTTCGGAGTGTGGTAATTTCAAATTAGTATCTAATGTGTTAGATTATTCGGATGCGTTTGTCTTGGGTGGTTACGTGGAAGACGTGTTCGATAATGTCAATGGGATTTCTAGTTCATGGCGTCCCGGACCACTATCATTGGACCAAGAAAGTAGGCTACATTGTAACGGTTAACTTTGCCCTGTGAATCGTTGTAGGTGAGGAACGTTCCTGTGAAGACTTGTTATTTGATGGGGCTTCATCGAAACTGCTGAGAATTCTGTGACCTTTTTCGGATGATTTTCTTGTGTTGATTTTTCTACGGATATTTTCGAGTTTGCTCTCCGTTTTTCCATTTCCCTCAATATTATTCAAAAATCGTTTCTGTTTTTACTCATTTTCGTAATCATTTAATAAAATATATATAATTTGATTGTCTGGCTTTAAGCTAGTGGGGTTCGTCTTCACTTGGTGTCTATAAATATCTTAATTGGTTATTTGTACCGATCAGATGTATTGGACTCGGTTTGATCGTGCTTCGGTTGTTTGTATGTTGGAGAATGCGGGTGGATTTTGTGAGGTTCTCTCCATTTAACATCTGTCTTATTCCTGTGTATCTTGCTGCGACGCACACGGCAGATGAACGTGTGTGTAGAGTTGCCTTTGGTCACTAACTGCGAGTGCATAAACCGTGAGGGCAAGCAGTGTACGCGATGAGAGTTGGATCCTTTGTCAAGCAGCCTGAATAAATCGCAGCGACTTGTGATAGTCTGGTGAAGCGATTCCTTTGCATAATCGGATGAGTTGTTGACTAGTGTTCTAGTTTCGCTGTCTGCCATTCTTTACTCACTGCGGAGATCGTGTCGGAGGTGGGAGATCATTTGCCTTTTACTATCATATGAAAGAGCGTTCGTAAATTGTGTTCACCCAGGAAAGGAATTGTGGATTTTGCCTTTATAAAAGCGCATATGTGCCTTGCAGCTGCAAATTTGAACCACTCCCGTACCGCCATCAGAACATTAATGTCATCATTGTCGGCACCGGGTAGTTTGCATCATTATTTTAGCTAGCTGTGGGCGCAACGATTTAGGTCATCCAACTCGAATCGTTAAATGGCACATGATGCACACTTAACTCAAATTTTGATCAACAAAAATGGGGTCAGTATGCATGTCCTCCTGACCTCTTGGTGGTTCGAATGTTTGGAACTACAGAAACTAGATGTTGGAAATCGGCAAACTATGACTGGCGCAGCTTCGCGTTGACTGGATAAAGTCTATTTCTCCATATTGCTTGCACTCTGAGTGGCACTAGAAAGTCATCATGTCGCTTTCGCCATTCCTGTAGCAATTTAATCGTCATACATCATGCGTAGCAGTGCATAAATTTGTATTTGAAACATCCATTAGTCTACCTTTCCCTAGAGAATTCAATCATTTTCCTTATCCTAATTGTAACGTTGAATTTGTCTCCATCATTCGACCAATTCGCCGGAATGCAAGTGATTGCGCAGATGAGTCTCAAGTATCATGTCGTTCACCTGTGGAAATTTAAACGCCTCTGCGTATTTTTGTTCACATTTTCCATTGCTAGCGGTCTCGTTTGCATTCACGAATTTATTGTTTGCCCTTCCAGTTCAAGTCCATGATACGTGGGTGCCATGCAAGTTGCTCTACTTTACTACGCCTTTGTGCTCGCATGACATTCTTGGTGGAAGTTTTGCGCCGTGTCTTGGACCTACTCTGATCGTAATTTAGGAGAGGCAGAACTGTTGTTGCTTTGCTGCAATCCATTTTACTATTTCTACCTCTTCAATCGTTTCATAGCAAAAAGGACAGCAATAGACAGCAACGGTGACGAGACCTTGAAGCCACAACAGTAACAACAATCAAGATTTGATTTCAGTAAGTTATGCTAAATACCCTGAATTAAAAAAAAAAGAAATTGTAGACTGCTATCAATTTTGACTATTAGGGGCTTGTCGGGACTGCATGAGTCACAAAGGCGAAAAGGATGACGTGTATCTCCACCCGTCCACTGGCAGAGGTATATCGTGTTCGCCTCCAGAACAGATCACCTCCACTGCGGTGACCACGATATTAGGGCTAATCGCACCTTTTTGTCCCTTGGCGCGCAATGGGATAAGGCGATGGAGGTAAATGCATCAGGTCCGTTCTATATAGAGCCTTGCTCCGGGGCAAGCACGTTCTCCTGCCCACCGGTTACCATGACTGCGAAGATTTTTGTCCCGAAAACGCAATATCCCTTCAACTGATTGTCTTGGTGACCGTAAAAAGGCACACGCCCTTCTTTCGGAGTGAACACCCAGCAGACCTCTCACCCACTCCCCACGTGAATTAATTCTAAGTGAAAACTCGCTTTATTCTTGGCCCCTAGTCTCAAAGCAGCCTAATTCATTCAAGGATGGCTTTAGACCTCGACTATTAGACTCTTAATTACAAGAAAACTCCATGGTTTAGATGTTAATGATTCCTTGGCGCTCACCGCGTGCTGCGGAAATTAAAAAGTGTACAATGCCGAGGAGACGGAGATTACAATGTGACTACTTTTCATTCACCCGGCGGCAAAGCCCACGAATACGCCTAAATTCTCACTTTTATATCCGCATGATGCCTTATGAGATCAGGAAGTGTTGTCATGGTATTAATTCTTTTAAAAGCACACTTAACCGCCTCGTTACGGGCGCTGCCTTTATTGGATTGCTTCATTTGAACTGCAGACGGTGGCACAGCTTTCAGCCATCTCTGAGGCCATTTCATTTGGGTTGATCGAAATCAGCTGATGCAGCGTCAACTCGGCAAGGTTCACAAAGACAGGGATTCGTCCAAAACAATAAAAAGTTGTTACGAATTGGGAGGAAATGCAAAACTTAACTGTAAGGGCTTCTTCCTTCATGAGGTCGGCATGTACAATAGCATTGAGTCCTCCTTCGTAATTAACGGCACCTTCATCACCATACTGGTGTCCCTCCCGCTGATAGTTTTTGCCTTCTTGTTCAATCTCTTCTACCTCCTTGTCCTTATTTTTATGAGCTCACGTAGCTGTTATCATCGAGAGTTCGGCATCTCCTACATAGTCCTTGTTCTCCTCTCTCTCGTGACTGACAATGTGCTCGGTTCCTTGCTTGTTCGTGGACTGCCTTGGATAGACAGCGGGGCGATTGAAGTGGCTGTGACTAGCCACAAGGCTTGTAAGTACTACTCCTTTTTAAGCACATTTCTCTCCGCCTCCAAAGCTAATTTACTCATGGCCCACTGCCTCCTCCATGTCTTCTCCATTGAACTCCACTCCGAACGCAAACGTATAACCTTGAGCATTGCCGTGCTTAACGCGCTGTGTGTCCTCGTCGGGGCCTTCAAGGCAATCTCCACAGCTGCTGTCCACGGAGTCTGGGTCATCGGAAACCGTCTTGTCTGTCTCCCCGATCCTGAGTGGTCACAAATACTTGTCACCTTGCATATGGTCCACAAAGCTCTGTTTTGTGATGGAATTATGCAGTCCCTTGTAATCCTGATAGCCTGTTTCCATCTCCGTCGAATATACCTTCGCTTAGGTCGCACCAATAGTTGCATACTATTCTCTACCGACTCCAAATTCCCCCTCTTTGACAACCTTAAACGCTTGAGAGAGAGGAACCTCCGTACCCAAGAGTGTCTGCGTGTAGTCTACGTGCATGCAACCTTCATGGCGGTGGCCATGATTGCTAAGGCTATTGCTACGCTTTTCCTGACAGATTTTCTCTACGGATCGCGGCGTCACACTATCTATGAACCGAATGTGCTAATAAAATTACTCTTTCACCTCACTCTTCATGATCTAATAGGTAATTTTGCGGTGGCCGGCAACCTACTACATGCCTGGATAGCCTTCTTTTGGCAGTCAACAATGCGTAACACCTTTCTCCAATTCTTTGTAATACTTTCCCGACCCCTTAAACGGCTTCGAGGGTGGATACACTTCCTCTTTTACACTGATACAATCGTGACTGCAAGGAAGTCTGAAAAAAATAGAAAAAGTTTAACGATTGAAAAGAACTTTCTTAGGTATGCCGGACCCATTGCCTCTCGACTGACTGACGAGAATTTGAAGGAGGCTCTCAGCTGGCTTCTCAGCGTGCCCAACCTGCCAAGGGAGATGGAGGAGTTCATTGAACAGTGTGGAATCTCGAAACGACGGTGATGAATTCGTTTTGAAAGGTGATTTTACCACAGCATACTTTCGAAGGAACTTTTACCTTGAAGCAACATCCTTCCAGGATTGGTAGTTTACATTAAAAAATGTATCCGTGCATATTGTTCTTGCCACCAAGGTTCGCGTCTTCCCATTGATAGTGGCTTTTCGCTTCTCGTTAGGCGGTTCACGACGTTGTCGATATGCTGCAGAGACCTTGTGGCAAACCTTATCAGCAGTGAAAGTTAAGCTTACAAATCGGAGATTGGCCAAAAGTTTCTAAGGAAAACTGGGACATGCTGTGTGGTAGGGAAGCTTTACAACATATCACCAGTCTTCCACAAAAACAATGGCTTTTCAACACAAGTCACGAAACATATTTGTTATTTTTTTTAAAGTAACGGTCAACACCGTCTTTTGCTCTCAAGTTCAGCGATCGTTTTGCTTGCCTACGCATCTGCCTTCTCCTCCACCTGAGTTTGCCTGAGTCTGCGAGCAATTCTTCTTCTCGACGCAGTACAGTTCAGTAAGTCTACACGGGGTGACTTTGAGCTCACTCCTTACCGCCCTCGTAGATGTCATTTCTTATCGCCACACCTTTTCAAAGTACTCGTCAATGATTTGGAGTCAAAACCTATTAGCGATTTATTGTCCGAACTCTATCATCACTAAGTAAAACGACTTGACACTT
>UYWX01000483.1:0-12735 GCA_900622495.1 Hydatigera taeniaeformis
TCATTTCTTTTCGTCAAGCAGGTGAACTGCGATTTATGGACAGCTTGGAAGCAGAGCAGATGCGTGGTATCACGATGAAGTCCAGTGCTGTGGCACTTTTCTACAATCCTACACTGAAACTTAGTCGGCAAATTTCTCCACAAGCTGCTGCTGATGACCCGAACTCCTATTTGATCAACCTCATCGACTCACCAGGACACGTGGACTTTGCTTCAGATGTTTCCACTGCAGTTCGCCTTTGTGACTGCGCTATGATTGTTGTGGACGTTGCTGAGGGTGTATGCCCTCAAACACGGGCGGTCCTGCGACAAGCCTGGAACGAGCGTCTTACTCTCATCCTTGTCTTGAACAAGATTGACCGGCTCTTTCTACAGCTTGGTCTCTCACCCATTCAAGTATACGACAAACTTCTGCGAGTGTTGGAGCAAGTCAACTCAGTTCTGGCTGAAATGTTCACTGCGGACGTGATGCAGCAAACCCACGGACGAAATGTTGATGTGTGTGTCGTTTTTTGTGGCGATAAGAGTAGCATAGGCTGGTTGGAACTTTTGATAACGTTTCTGTTATCCTCCCCAATCATTGGCTTTTATACTGTTTGGCTGTAAAATAAGCTCAAGCTTGCTTTCTATTAATTCAGAGTTTCAGTTCTTCCACAAACTAGGGTTTGCATTAACTATTCTGTTCCTTTTGAAACAATGCGGAAATCAATGTATAGTGGTAAATTTCTACGGCTTCATTCAGGTTGGTCCTTATGCGTGTGCTTTCTAGGGAGGCTCGGCAATGCAATCGGCGGGGGGGACGTACACATGGAGTACTGGTTTAGAAACAACGGATGATTCTCACGTGTACTTTTCACCCGACAGAGCCAACGTTCTTTTTACCTCCGCAGTCGACGGTTGGGGCTTTCGTATCTCCGACTTCGCTGATTTCTGGTCAGAGCGGATGAAAATTCCGAAAAAGGGCTTATTGAAAGCTCTATGGGGTGATTACTACTTTATCAGTTCGCCCGATGGAAGTCCATCCAGGGTCAAGCCCCATGCCAGAGCCAAAAATAAAAAGCCTGTTTTCGTCCAGCTCATCATCGATCAGTTATATCGCATTTACAAGGTACTTTCTATTGTGTTCCAGATCGATTGAGCGCACTGAGGCCTAAACTTTCCTAAATGCACCAATTCGTTTTCGCTTAGACGATTGTTGTGGACAATGATCGCGACATGGCGCCTCACATAGCCGAACGTCTAGGCGTTAAGCTGGAGTCGCGTCTGTACCAGCAAAACGCGGACAGTCGAATGCTAGTGCGCTCGATTCTCGGCATCTGGCAACCTCTTGGAACGGCCATTTTCCGAACTATTGTGGATATCTGTCCCAGTCCACTAACAGCTATAACTCGTGAAAGAGCTCGGTATATGCTTTTCGGCGAGTCTTCAGTTACACAATTTTCCAGCGAAGATACAGCTCCCACAAGCAATGGTGGCATTGCAGGGCAGTCAGTTTTGCGAGATGCTGTGTGTTGTAGTAATGGTGGTAGTGAGGAGGACTATGGGGAAGATGGATCTGCGGCCTTTCCTGCAATCACTGGTGATTTGGCCCAATTGGCTAAATTTTACTTAGTAGTTACAATGGCGTAGTCATTTTTGCTGGGAGATTTATATTCAGTCTTTGCTTTTCGCCCTTGTTGTTTTCGCCCATGTTTCTCTGAGTGTTTGTTCCCCTTTTTAGCTTTGCAGGCTTGTAGTTCGAATGCTGATGCGCCCGTAATCATCTTCGTATCGAAGGTCTTTTGGGCGGATAAGCTGAAAAATGCCTTCTCTACCATCGTCTTTCCCAAGGATGCTTCGAAATCAGCTCCGTAAGCTTCACTTTAAGTCAACCTTATAAACTTGCCAAGGAAAACTGCTTGCCTTTTTTTCTAAAGTGCATTTTCTTGAAGCCGACTTGGAGTACGATGTGGTGTTATAATTTTGTAAGCAAATAGTTTAATGCTTGTGCTTTTTGTAAGGGAGGAAGTTCGTAGTTGTTTGCAGTCGACATCTTAAATGAATGCATGCCTTGAACAAATGTCTTGACGTTTAAACTGTGGGATGGATTCTACTACACATTTTTGTGTTCCAACGAACTGATAGTAGCATCGATTTCATTACTTCTAACGCGTTTACTTTGGGCACTCTTGTTTCCTCTCGCAGACCCAAATATGGACAGTTTCCATCGGTTTCCAGACTCACAACACCTAGTCGGATGGTCTTTCGCCGCGATAATGCTGAGACGACAAACAATTCAGCAACTAGCCCCTTTTCGGACACTGAGTTCGTGGCGCTTTCGCGGATCTACAGCGGTCGAGTCAAGGATGGTCAACGGATATTTGTTCTCGGACCAAAGTTTGATGGGAGCAACGTGAGTGATCTCCATTATTGCCCAGTTGAATACCGATAGAACGATTATTAATGAGGGTTTTTCTACTTGCATTGTCAGATTCCCAAATGTCTCTTGGATGCGAACCCGGCAGACTTGCCTCTTGGGCCTCTGCATATACCTGAGCCAGAGGAGGATGAGGTAACCTCTCCAGTCCAGGTTCGCCACCGAACCTCATCTTCTTCGTCCCTTTCATCTAATCTGAGTTCCACGCTCTCTGCCGGTTCCATTGGTGGCTCAGGTCATTACAAAGATCAAGTTCTCCGCCATGTTTACGTAGGGGAGATCGTTGATGTTGTCCAATTTTGTGGTGGTCAAAACAACGTTTTCCACCTGAAGGACCCCTCCTGCCCTATTAAGTCACTCAGCGCAGGCAACGTGGTTGGATTAATGGGCGCCTCAATCATAACCAGTTTACCCAAGTCGGGCCTTCTGGTGTCGAGTTTACGTCTGGTTGCCACCTCGGAGGCACGCCGTGTCCTGCCTCTTGCTGGGCTAGCAATTTGGCACGGCGCACCCGTCGTCTCCCTTGCTATTGAGCCCGCCAGCGCCACTGATCCAAACGATATGGTGCGCTTGGAGAACGGCCTTCGACTTCTTGAACGCTCCGACCCATGCGCTGAATTGACCTTCTCATCCAAGGGCGAATATCTCCTTCATGCTGCAGGTGAAATTCACATGCAAAAGTGCCTCGAAGATCTTACTACGTATTTCGCTCCAGACCTCGAACTGCACACCTCGCCCTTTTTGGTGCCCTTCAGGGAAACCGTCACAGAAGCCTGTCCTCCCGCTTCCTATGTCCCATTTGATTCTCTGGCCTTTGCTAAAGCACAGTTTGAGCGAGAACTTAAGGAGAAGCACTTAGTATTCGACGATACGAAGGAAAATTGTGTACGTCTCTCTGCAGGTAGTGAGGAAGGGGCCCTTCCGCAGCAACCGAGTCTTCAGCAAATAACTTGTATGGAGACCTCCGATCCTACGCGCTATCTTCCACTGGGCATGCTCCAGCTACCGCACAGCAAGTCACGTACTCGCGTTTTTATTCGTGTTACTGCTCATCCCGTGCCCGAAAACTTGCTTACCTGGCTTGAGACTTGTGCTGCTACCTACATGCACCTACTGATGCGTGCCGTCAAACATAAATCCTCTTCCTCGCGTCGTGCTCTCACTTGTTTGAAGAGGTTTGAAGAGGAATTTTCGGCCCAATTGGACGCGGTACCGTCAGAGGCTTGTGAATTTCTTGACTGGCGCTCGCTTAAGGGTCGGCTTCTGTGCATGGGTCCACAACAGGTGGGACCAAATCTCCTCTTCTCTCGTCTTCGGTCTGGTCTCTTTCGTCTGGATACGGCTTGGGGAAAGCCGATACCGCCTTGGTCGGACGTGACTCAGGAGGTAGGGGTCGATCCTATGCCAACAAGCGGGACAGTTTGGGAAGCAGCCGTGCATATCCCCTTCTTGAGCTACGGAAAGGCAATTCTACGGGGATTTCAGATGGCCACAGAGCAGGGACCACTGTGCGCTGAACCGATGCGCGGGGTTGCTTTTGTACTGGAGGAGATCTACGCCGAAGATCGCATCCAACTGCCCGTCCCTCGGATTCTAACTTCTGTTGATCTTCTTGAAGATTCAGATACCGCACAGAAGGTTGCTGAAGTGGATGTAGAACTTGGTGAAGCAGCTGAGACTGTGAGTCATTCGTGAGTATCATCGAGTGCGTGAGTACTTTTGCTGTTCATTGACTTCATGTTCATCCTTTTCTCAAAAGCAGTTCCAATTACTGGGGGAGATTGTTTTAATGGTCTTTTGTTATGCAAAAGCCTCTTGCACAAACTCACTACATTAGCGGACAAGGAATGGTCCGTCGTCCTAATTTGATTGTTCTGTCAGATTCTTGTACGGAATTTGTAACCTCACTATAATGCTTTAGTCTATAAGAGTTTCATCTTCACTTACATCCAGTTTCTGTCCTTAATAACGTATTATTTCGTTTCTTATATCAGGTTAAGTTTCAATAAGTAGTTATTGAGAGCGCATTAGTTGGTATTTAGTCTATTTTAATGCCTTCGTTCATTGCACGCGGCACTTTGTCATGTGATTGTGGCCAGAAATCAGCATGGTACATGGATAGGCCGCTGTGGCATCGTAGTAGAGTCATCACTATCGTTTCTGATGTGCAATTCTCCACGGTATGCCATGTTTCGGTGTGATTTTTTGGCTCATCCTAGGTACCTGAGCCAGTGGGGGAGGCAGCTGCAGAAGAGGATCCGATTCTCGCCGCTCTCAGGGCAAAGCAAGCAGCTATCAAACGGCGACAAAAAGTTGACCCCAATTCCTCTATATCCTGGCTGACTTTGGGAGAGGATGATGACGACGGTAGTAACGATGAGGATCGAGAGGAATATTGTTCGGATTATGACGAAGATTGGTACAATAATGACAATGACAACTGCGATCGAAATATGTCAGAAGTAGAGGAGGAAGAGGACCTCGATTCTATGTTAGACGAAGAACATCCAATCAAATCCGAGGTATTTGTGCAGTCAGATAAATGCGAAAAATTCTCAACAACCTCTTTTATTTTTCTGCGATTAGGGGTTAAGGGGGCATATCGTTCTGGATATGGTAAGAACGATGTGATGTTCCTGTCTCCAATTCTATAACCTTGTCAGTTTGTGGACGTCATGAATACCATGGCATCGGACTAAACACCGTTTTGGTCCCGTTTTTTTGCAGAAGAAGCTTACTCTCAGTGCACACTTCTACTGGCGTCGGCGCAGCGACTATGACTGGCTGTCGGATGTGACACCGGGTCTACTAACTTCTGCAATGGCTCGTGCATGCACTTCTGCCTTCATGGCCTGTCCATCCCAACGACTCGTTCTCTCCATGTATGACATAGAACTCCAGGTAATATCTGTGTATTAATCTACCTCTCGCTCCATACTTGAAATTTGATGATGCAGTCGTAGGAAACTGAAATTTCACCCATTCATCCTCTCGTGACTGATTCAAGGTTTTAGGCCGACATATTTCGACTCTTAACTATACTCCGGGTACTATCTTAAGAATGCTATGGCTTTTACACAAATTCCATATGATTCGGTTTACTCTACTCTGTTGAGTTTCTATTTTATTTGCTTACCAAACTCCCGTTTCATTTAGAGAGTAATGTGGGTATTTAATGGATTTTTTGGGGTTTCAATTTTCTTCATGCTTTTTTTTTGGGCTTATAGGCAAACGTTCTGAGCCCAGAATTAAGACAATTTTGGTGCGTTTTAGAGCTGCGGTACAGTTCCATTTCCTCTGAGACTCATTCATTTTATTTTTGGCTAATCGATGCATGGGTATTAGGTTGGATAACCGACTCGACCTTACAGGGTTTGAGCTGTGTGCCTTTATGTCTATTGCTGGATCTGATTTGATTCCAGCCTCTTGTTAACAGGCATCAAGTTATACGCAAAGCTCATTGTTAGATCGGAATCGGTCTTTCTCACACTTACGTAGGCTTTTTCTCCAGGCTCACGAGTTTCAGACTTCTGTGTTGGAACTACCGTTTATTAATTACTCAAAGCCGATACGATTTAAGTTGATTTTCCGAGTGTTTCTCGCTTTGGTCTTGATTAATCGTTGAATCTCTGTGGTTTTGAAGACAAAAGGCGCTTTGTTATTTGCGCCATCAATGGAACTTGTGAGAGAAAGGTATCCTTTATGAGGTGGGATTTTGGTGCCTATGTTTGGAATCGATCACCCCAAATTCACGAATTTTTAAATTTTGTAGTGTCGAGGTGATGTGTTAGGTCGGATGTATGCGGTGCTGCGGAAGCGCTGCGGTCGGGTGGTAAGTGAGGATATGCGAGAGGGCGAAGAGTGCTTTGTGATTCACGCTCGCCTTCCGGTGGTGGAGAGCTTCGACCTGACCAATGATTTGCGTAAGCGCACCTCGGGCCTTGTCTCGTTGCCTCAGCTTCGACCAGGCGGGTGGGAGGTGCTCGAGGTCGATCCTCTCCAGCGAGACGCCAGCGGCCATATTGCCATTCTCGGAGAGACGCACATCAAGGTGTGGCAGCGCCAACAGGAAGCCATAAAACGACTGAGACTTTCTGAGCGCAATACCACCGACACCATCTCTTCAGCCTTGTCTGGCTCAGGGATGGCTGGTCGATCAATTTCCTCCAATTCGTCCTCCACCTCTGATAGCGAAACAGATGAAGATCTGGCTCAGGCTGAGAACATCAACCAACTCAATCGTCTACGAAGCTATCTTCGAGATGTGCGCAAAAGAAAGGGACTCAAATTACATGAACAAATTGTCATCTCAGCGGATAAACAGAGGACGCTGAAAAAGAATAAATAGTGGCAGTGAAAGCATGGTTACTTGATTCTGTGATCATTTGGTATTTTTCATATACTTGTCCAAACCTCACTTGTACAAAAGTTACACCTTTTCTATCCTCAGGTCATTTTCCTTTCCCTTGGGTGTGGCTCACTTTCGGGCGTTATCTATGTTGCCATTTCCGCCAAATTTTTTTTTCCGGAGGAGGCCCACTATTGATTCCTGAATCTCTCATTTTGTGAAATGGGGTGGAATGTCGTGGGGAAGCTCACTATCTCTTTGCGCATTGGCTCCGATTTCAATGTCACCATGGGCTTTATGGACTGTCAAAGACAGGTCGTGTTGATTTCGTAGGGTTACATTTCTGTTTCGGTTACGTTCTTGGCACAACATTTGTGGCGATGTCGGCTGGCGGTTGGTCTGCTACTTTATCGTACTACTAGTGACCTTCGGGTTGCGTTGACAGTCTTCACCTAACTGCATTCCAGTAGTTTGTTGTAGCTACTTTGAGAGCGTCACAGGGCTCTGCATCAAGGCAAAAAGTGCAGAACCGCTGTCCTACCACGGATTTCTGCGCTTATGGTACTTGCCGTCGAGGTGTCTCGTGCCGACGCTATGTGTTCCATACAAACAATCTTGAAAGCGAAATTACTGCAGTGGGGGGTTGGTATGCCGTCTACTTTTTATTTACGACACCGATTGGCAACTCGATGAATGAAATCACACGGGTATCATCTCGAGGTTGGGCATCGGTGTGGATGGGGTCGCTTTGACTGTCGTCGTGTTATTGCAAGGTGGACTGGCCTTCGAACCAGACGTAGTCTCAATTTTGACGTCTCTATTGGCGAACAAAGCTCTATAGCGTTGCAGTAGCAAACATCGTTTTACTTTTATGAATCCACAAGTCACCATTTAACTCGGAAATCCGGAGTGGTAGTAGAAGTAGAGCAGTAAAATCGCATAAGCGGACTATGCTTTAAAGAATATCAAGTGGCGTGTGGTACTTCAGCGTGGTCGATTATATTTATCTTTGGCATTTAGCTGAAGCTAAACTTGCGCTCTGCGAATTTGATTAATTTTTTACTCATACAAATTTTGCTTCAGATATTCACTCTAATTTTATGCTTTATTTATACTGCATGCATATCAATGCATGGTGTTAGATTTTCATAGTCGTAACGGCCGTAGTCCTATTCCTGATCTGATTGGCGGATCCGTACTTTGGTGCTTAGCCTTTATACATACAGCGTCGATGCCTTCGTGGGGCTTGCCTAAAGTCACATGGATGTTTCTGATGAAATACTCGATCAAGAGGCATGTTTATTCTACGAAAACGTCAGAGCTCTTGTAGTTGTATTTTTAACTGTCTCAGTTCTTCTTGTGCTGTCATACATCATTGTCGTCTCAAGGAGGAAATACAAGGAACCTTGCCTTTCCAAAGATGACGTATATGTGCACAGTTTTGTGATGGGGATATGCACAGCCACGATGGCCTTAAGTATTATAATGCTTTTTATGCTTCCCCTGTCCATCCTTGCCAACGAGGTACTAATATTATTTCCTGACTGCTACTACGTTCAGTGGATCAGTGCGGGACTGCTACACACCTTCTTTGTTTTTGTTCAGGTTGCATTTAAAGGAACATGTATCCTGATCCCGTTTGGCTTTTTCTTTTTGTCTTCGCACAGTGTGTATACGGGGAGCAAGGCCGTATCTTCACGTTTTTTTTATTCGATACTGTATCTTGCAATAACGTATCTTGCTTCGTTCGGAATCTTAACCACTTTTCTCTCTACATTTGCGCTTACATTTAGGCTCTCCAACATCACCAGTGCTACTGACCTTCTTGTGAGGCTTCTTCCTCGCGCCTGCTTTAATTCAACATTCTTTTATTATTCGTGGCCGTTGCAACTCTTTGGTGACATTGTCTGTTGCCTGGACAGTACTTTAACGCTTATACAGCAATCCGTCTCTTATATCGGTTTGGGACTTCTGCTGATTTGCATCCCCAGTGGAATCCGTAGTATAATTATTCAGATGATGAAGGTTTCTACAGCTCAGTCTTTACGTTCTCTATCGAATGATGTCTACTTTCGGCAACTGATGGATGAGAAGTATCACCTTCAACTTGAAGGGTGTTTGAACTATATTGAGAACCTGAACGAGCCACTTCGACATTTATTTAGCTCGCAATTCGACAAGCTAAATTACCAAACTCACTCGTGCTCTTCTGTTGACACTCATTATCACTTATCTTCTTGGGAGCCCGACGACTCATTTGGCATAGATGCATTATCTTGCAATTTAAAGCAGGCTTCCCCTAGAACTGGTTGTTCACTGCTCTCTTCATTGGCCTTCCTCTTTCTCCTGTCAGTGCTTCTTGCTGCCGCCTTGTATGCATCAATAAATGTCATTGTGTTACTCTGTCATCTCTTGGTATCTCGCACCTACGAAATGGCAGAGCACTCTTCCAGAGATGCGATCCTTTTGGGACATGAATCAGCCTCCAAGTTTGGGTTTATTGGCGCAAGCTTGCAAGTATGTTGGATAAGTAACACGAATGAATATCTTACTTGTATTGAATTGCTTCTGTCTGGATACAAAATGGGTTCGCGTTTTAGCATTTTTGTGTTTTGTTACTGTGTGATACATGCATATCCTCCTTTGGTTGTTAAGTGCAACAGTGATGTCAACTAAATCATTAGTCAAATAGCTGAATCGATGGGTAGGGTATACCGTCAACGTCAAAGTAGGTTCCTGTTTCAAAATCAACAGAGTTTCAGTTGTAAAGTTCTGGTTTGAAAAGTTAAAGCTGTTTCACGTATGTTGATGTACGCGCCGCAATCGTCCACTTTTTGGGACTGAAAGTTGGTATAGCGGCATTTTTATTCTTACTGTCAGTTAGCATAGGGTTTGTTGGGAATGTCAAACTGGTACCTCCTGAGATTCTAGGGACTTTTGAGTAAAGATTAAAAGTAAGCTGTTCTTTCAAGCCAAGGAATTGTGTCCAGCTTGGACTGAATGGCCTTATCAATTTTTTCTCAAGTGCCTTGGCTCGTCATTGAATGTTTCTGATTGCTTAGTTTGGAGAATAGGATTTTATTGCTTAAAAGAACTTTATTCAGATAGGTGATACCTGCTGAAGATCTAGCTGTCTAAACCCTAAGCTGAATTAGAGATTTGCATGGGGTTAATCTATTTCAGTAATTTTATATTTATAAGGATGTCTTGGTGTTGATTTGACCCCTAGAAGTCATTATATGTCAATACTTCCCCATTCGCGTTTGCATAAGAATATAATGGGATTATTTTCAACGTTGCGTTGTTTACAACAATCGTTTGCTAATACAATTTTCTCGATTTTCAGATAGGGTTTCAAGTCAATTTCCCTCATTTATGGTACTGATCTAATTTGGGTTAGCTAACTTCACGAAGATGTATTCGTTAAGCGCAATCTTTGCAGGTGATTTGGTCATCGTAACGATTTCTTTATTGGTAAAATTTGAAGGTGCGACTATTACCAAAGGTATTTTATTTTGTGAAAAGTGGCCCTCTGGGACAAGGTTTAGCCATCACTTTTCCTACTGCATGTCTTGCATCAGTTCTCCCTGAAATTTCCATCATTGCACCATTTTTCGGCCAGAATAGATATTGATATTTTCACAATTGTTTGTGGTATTTGTAAAACTCATGAATATATCTTGAACTGTTAGTTTTTCCCATAGACTAGTGTTTTATTGTGATCCTGCTCTGCTTACCCCTTAATAATCCTGGGTTTGTTGTGAAATGTCAACAGGGATATAGGCGTGTTTCACTATTAACAATATATTTACATATGCGTGATAAGTAGTTTGGTTTCTTTTTCTCAAGGCGATGATGGTGGCATTTGTTATCTGCACCAGTCTAATCGGCTTCTACTCCCTCCCTTCGGTGTACAAGCACATCTATCCACGGCCTCATAACTCTAGTATGGGTATCCTCCTCTTTAATGCCACCTGCATCCTCAGCATGTCTTCAGCAGTGCCTCTTCAGGCGAGTTTTCTTGGTCTGGCTACACCCTCCTTTCCTCCAGTCTATTACTCGACTCTAAATGGGGAATTCTGCAGGCCTGCCAATTACCCCTGTCCCCAGCTCCCTCTTCAACCTTTACTCTCACCCTACTCTACCCACTACCTAGACGTCTTTCAGTCAGACGCCTTCTCCCCCAAAGAGTCCTCGAAGCCTCTTCACTACTACAACTTGCAGTTGCAACACCATGAGCAGGACCCCTCACGAGTAAACGCCCTTTGGATGAAATGGCGTCACCCGATCCAATATCAGCATCATCAGCGCACAACGCCTCTGTCGTCGACGCCTCCGACACGGGGATTGATGATAGTGCTGGTCTACAACCTTGGTTTCATTGCCATCTGCTGGCGGCTCTTCCGACTCCATGTCAGGGATCTCGTAAAGGTGAAGGAGCACGTGGTCTCAGCGTGGGTATGGTGGCTGGGTGCCGCCCCTTCGAACTCCACGCCCCGCTAGCCTTTTATCTCGCTCTTCTTCTAATTGAGGTATCGGCAGCATTTACTACTAGTTACGCACAACTTTTTCTTCCACTTTGTCCATCCGTTTCTGAGGGCGCTACGCTTATGCTTTGAGTGTTGCTCTGTTACCCCTCACGTTTTCAATAAAACTGTTGCAGCGTTCCTGTTTTTGCTTGTCTTCGGGCTTTGAAAGTACGCAAATAAATACACCAAAATTAGCTAATTGTCTCGTTTGATGGTTTCCAAACATTTAGGACATAATGTCAAGTGTGTACAGTTCTACAATAACGGGCTCATGAGAGCATCCAACTCTCACACTATAGTGGGAAATATTTCCAATGGCTGTCATACTATTGCCAGACCAGAATCAATCGTGGACGTCTTTAAGCATGCTTTTCTTCTTGATACTGGTTTGTACTTCAGAATCTTTGCGTTGGTTTTCGTTGTGGTAGTTTGAGATTCATGACGAGAGTGGATGAGGAACTCTTTGGAGCCATTAATGTTTTCTTTAAATGCGTCGTCTGTTTGTATCAACCCATGAGCTCGCTGGGCAAGAGATGCATTTCTTGTGTCAAATCTGTGGACAGCTGCATCCGCAGCTGTTTAGAGGTAGGTTCAAGTTCTCTGAGATTAGTCCATACTGTGGACGCATACTTTGCCTATTGATAACACGGTTAGTAAACATGTCTGTTTGCCAACCTAAAATTCCTATCACAACGCGCCCTATTATGCTGGATCGTCGGAAGGGTGACAGTGGGGAGCGGGAAGAATAGCACAATACATAGGGTCTCTGCCTCGTATGTCATTCGTTTTCTGACTCCTGATATGCAAATTGTCACTGGTACAAACCTGGAATTTAGCAGTGTAGACAAAATTCAGGTTGCAGGCCACTATTTTTGTGGACATTAGTTTAATCCACTTATCTTGTTTGATATGGATGAATACAAGGTGGGTGTAATGTTCAGTTTAAATTAAAGAAATTTGTTTTGGCACATACTGGGAGTCTTATCTAAACCGACTTTGTTTTTCACATTCTCGAGTCGCCTGTAGAAAGTCGCAAAAGCGACAAGGAGTCGACAAAATACTACATCCAAGAGACTGCTCTCAGCGGTCTCCAGGCAATCACTACCGCTTAATAGGATTATTCTCGTTAAACCGCAAAAGACAGCATTGTTTCTCCTGTGGCTGACATTTATTGTCCTTGTTTGAGACAGAAAATTGGCGTTACTTCTGCTATTTTCTTCTCTATGCGAAATGGGTGACTGTTTACGCCGTCAAAATCCGCTTTTGTAGTGACTGTGGTGAGACAGTGTTAACCTACCTCGCATGGCACTATAGGCGCGGAACCCCTAGCCTGTGTCAGTAAGTCCTTGTTCCACCAATTTCCAGCTTTAAAAAGCAAATAAATAATTCTAGCTAATTAAACTATTTCAACTTTAATGACTCAGTAATAATTTTAGGATGTGT
>UYWX01000484.1:0-12714 GCA_900622495.1 Hydatigera taeniaeformis
ACCGTGCTAGGGGGAGACAATTTATTTCCACGTAATGCTTAGTCCATCCTCATCTTCTTTCTGTTGCGTTCTTCTTTCGTAGAACGGTGGTGTGGGTGGAGAGGGAGGAGCTGACACGCTGTCTTTGGTTCCACCATTTGATTGTCAAATTCACCTTCGTACCACAAATTCTCGGATCGCGAGGCATTTAGCAAGGCAACCCCAAATAGTCACGTTAGCCGCGAATGCACAAAGTGACAGGAACTCTCTTCCTCGAGCGTGGATGTCGTCAGGCGTTAGATCAAAAGACACAAGTCCTACTGCGGTGGTGGCATTGAATGCTTTCAACCAATGTTGGTACGGAAAGATGTGCGCACCACCTGTGAGGGATGCAAAGGGAGCCATTGGAAGGCCACTTTTACTGTCCTCTTCTTGGTGGCTTCTACTCAAACGGCTCTACCAACACTCACTCCAAGGACATTGCATTGATGACGCCAATAATTGTTTACGCTTTGGCAATGAAAAAAGTTTCCCATCCTCAGCTATGATGATGGTCATTTCACCATAGCAACCAATCATTGTTGCGAGAGTTAAGTGAAGGTCACATAAATTGACATAAACTTCTTCCCCATTCACTAGCAAGGGGAGCAATGAGAGCTGCTGTTGTTGGCCTTCTTTTTGTCGTCTACTGCTCAGGTGCGTTGGCATTCCTTTCCACGCGTTTTGTTTTTTTCCTTTTTTCTTGCACATCCCCTCGAGGGTGACAACTGTGGACAGACGTTAACAAGTACTTCTGAGACAATCTTTTGTACTGCCATCACACATTTCTCTCACCTCAAGAAAATTAAGCTTTCATTTGGAAAGGATTTGGCACATCTCTGAGGCAATTCAACGATCAACCAACTCAACTGTCTGCTATCAAGTCATTGATAAAATGTGTATTTGATGACCAACTTCAGTGATTTGTGCAAATTATTATTATTTGTTTTTGTTTTTTTAAAGGCGCAAATTCACCAATTTTATGGGGATCGCGTGTAGTGGCGAAGAAATCGGGACCGTCGGACACCATGGTGTATCAGTTCAACGGTGACATTGTACGCTCAGTCTACAAATTTCTATTTTACAAAAAAAAAGCTACAAAAAAAGACAAATTTATATTTTAGGATGCAATTATCAGACACGGTTCCGAGTCTCGAGGTCTAAACCTTGCAAAAGGCAGATGCATTGACACCTTAGGCCGCATTTGGGGCAGTCCATGCAGGCAGGAGGGAAGTAGGTCGACGTCGATGACATCCACGTTGTGATGCTCTTGTCGGGTGTGTCGAGTGGAGTGAGGTGATGCGAGTCTTTTGTGTTTTAGAATACGTCTACCTCACTGTGACCGATGTGAGAGCGCAAGACTTAATTTTTATGATTGACAAGAATCCCTATTCTGGATTGGCCTCAGCAGCCTACTTTGTGCCCAAATGCGAATTTCCACCACCCGCTAAAGGTACTTTTCTTCCACTGATGAGGAGTAGGCTTTATGAGAGGTGCATTAGCCTTGGTTTTGGCTTCCTTGCCGAATTGGCATTATTGCCAGTGCATTTTGCTAATCCTTCCTTACTCTTGGGCCTGACAGATGAGGTGGATCTGAGGACGTCGTTTCCATTTTCACGCTTCGTCCATGGCATGGAGTCGTTTAAGGTTGACTTTGCTATTCAAGGCGCAAACAGTAATTCGCCGGTACGTCGATTCACTTTTTCTCACTTTGACAATTTTGTTTTTTTTTTGCCATTTTTAAAAATCCACTGTGAACTTCTTCTTAACCAAAATGCAAAGAACCTCCTCTCACCTCCTACTTATTTGTGCATCATATCAATGCAGGTTGACTTTTCTGTCAACGGAAAACGTCAGTGCTCGTGGTCCGGAATCGAGCTTAACCTCAATGCAGGCAACTTTTGTGGTGCGTCTCATGCATTGCAAAATCTTGTCCCAGTACACCTGCTTTGCCACTTTTGTCTGAAAGGCTTCGTGCCGGTGCTCTCTGCTGCGCTTCCAGCTTGCATCTGTCTTGCCTTAATAACACGGAAAGATTGAGTCATTTGGGGTCTTTTGTTTGGTTTGGAATGCACTTCTTTTTTTTTTTAATGGTACAAATCAGTCATAACTTGAATGCTCATTTGGTGTGCTTTCAATCCAGCCAACATGCAGAGGGATGAACAGACCAATTTGCGAATATTTCATGGCGTATTTCCAAGGAAAACCAACGTGACACGTGAAAGTTTTACATTTTCAAACAATAGGACGTTTGTGGTTGTTTCTATCGACTACACACAAACTGGTACGTGAGCTATTTGATGCCTCATCCAATTTCCACTCCTTAAAACCATGTCCGGTTGCAAAATATGAGGTAAAAATTGCTATTTCAGGTGTATCACCCGAGGTGGCAGAATGTAGCCGTAAGTTGTCTCGCCTTCTCACTCCATTTTGTTGACCTACTGCCCTCTCACCAAGACAAGGCCCTGAGGTGTCGCGAGTCCTTCCTCCTCCTCCCTATTGTCTTTCTATGCATTAATATGGCATGCCAAAATTTGACACATTCACGATAGATCCCTAAAAGAGTCGTGACTACTTACCGTAGTGATCCTCATCCAAATTGTCAGTGCAAAGTGCTTCCCATTTTAAGCCACAAGACCTCACTTTCACTTAGCGAAATGATGTGTCTTCGTCAACTGCAGCACGGCTGATTTCTCCCTCCTTGTTACTCTCGTATTTTTTTCTTATTTCGCTCTAGGATCTGGAAGAGCATTCACTATCAACGGTGAGATATATCTCCCAACTTGCATTAACCCATAAATTATGGCGCTAATTTAGGGAAATCTGGCGGCACCCGTTTCGACTTGGCACTCCCGCCGATGTGGAGCGTTCAGAAGCAAACACAACTTTTAATGTTTTGCATTACTTTGACAGCACCCTATCCTCAGGACTGAATTAATAAAGCTAAGCATGACAGAGTAGAAGATTTAATAACTGTGCAAAAAAGGAATTTTTTTAGCAAATTGCCACAATTATCAATTTCAATCAATTTGTATATTTTAATTTTCATTTTAGGCGTAATTGCATTGCTCCTACTAACAACAATATTACTGAAGTAAAAGACGGAAGACATTGCACTAGATTTTTGTCATAAATTGGACCCTTCTTCACGAATTCTTAATTCACCATATTGTCCCAAATTTTGTTTTAAATGATCAAATTTGTGTCGCATATCTATCTTGTTCCTGTCGTGCAGAGTTTAAACAGGTTTCGACACGCACAAACTTCCTTGCGAGAAGATACGGGTTTGTGTGGAGCCCTCTTTTGAGGCACTGAGGTGAAGGAGATGAGAGGTGCGTAGTGGGTAAAAATAGCTCGTAGTCGGTAATGCAGAGAGAAGTCATGTCTACTCTAAAGTCACGCACTCATGCAGGCGACTGGGAAATCAAACCTCTTCATTCAGCATTTATGGCGATTTTGATGCAAATTACAATGCACTGAATGATGCTTTGAATGCGGATTTAATGTTGTTTGTGAGTAGAGAAAAAACTGTGGCATTGATGGTGATGCTCTCACCGCTGATACACCCCTGATTGAATGCAAATTCTATTTCTTCCTTCATATAAGCCGACCTGTGGTCTATGGGGTCACTGGGGCTCATCCGGTCAGTGCCGTCCTCTCTCAATTTTCGCAGAAGTAGGAACAAGGTGGGTTAAGAGCTGTAAAACGGGGTAAAAAGTGGCAACGGCAAGCGATTATTGCAGTCTTACGCATTGGCACACAAAATTGTAGCTGATTTGCAGTTGCGCTTTAACAGTTGCATGTCATGGATGTTGTCGAGATGGCATCCGTAATTGGTGGAATGTAATTGCATCGCCGACGTTTTGATCTAATTCGGATTATTAGACTTTTCTTTGCATTAATTCGTAGGGGTTGTGCTTTTTTCTCCAACTAAAAGTCTTCCACAATAAATGAACCAGCAACACTGTTGCTGGACGTCTTCCTACCCACAAAGATGATGTTTTTAGGATACATAATTGTCGGAGAAAACATTTGCATCACAACACGACAAACTTCAGGGAGTTGAATACCATCGCCTCGAAATCGTTACCATTCAACACGACCGACGGACAAAATACTGTAAGTGCAGGACATGCTTACTAAAGGAGGCAAAAGTTTTTGCACAGTCGTAAAATTTTGGTCATTTTTAGTTGGTTGCTCACTCTCTTCACCTACGTTGAGTTGAGACGCTCATGTGGGACGCTTTTTAGGGATGCGAGAGTGATGGAAAGGCAAGCGCATTTCACGAGGAGGCGATGTGCTTGCACACGGTCTCCTTAAGGCCTCGAGGCGTGGACGGCAGGAGCGCCCTAGCGATTGCCTAGTTGTGCAACTTGAGTTAAGGGATCTGCAACAGATGAAAGTGGAACTTTAATGGCAACTTTTACAATTTTAGTAGTTGAAATATTTTAAGCATCGCAATTGCTGCCGTTCAAAAGTAGGCAGTGAGGAGCACTTCTGGTGGTCTTCTTCGCACCTTCAGGCGTCAATCAAACGAGGACACGCTTTGAACCTGCGCTCACTGACACATCACATCTTTGACATCCTTTTGCATGACATGAATGTCGGTATTAAAAGTGTTCTTTAAAACTAGACATTTCAAAATGCGCGTAGAGCACTTACTAAAGAACGGGGAAGAATCGTTGATGGGCATTGATGATTAAATGTGGGAATTCCATTTTATCCCCTCAACTTTAGAGACAACTTGTGGCAATGTGATCACACAGCAGAGCAACAGACCAAACAAGCCGACGTGAAGGTCGCGTTGACATCTGCAATCTGAGCAAAAGTAGGCGCACGATTAGACGCAAGTGTCAACTGACTGAAGTACGCAGTTAGACGAGACGGGAGTGAGTGTGTCACAGTTTCGTGTGGAATCATTTGACAACACATCTTAACCAAGAGAATAATCTTTTTTTGTCACTCCTGTTAGTGAAGTCGTTTTGCATTATCTGATTGGCGTCAACGGAAACAGTTTGAAGGCGTTGGATCGACCGTCAGTGGTTGACTTGCACATGGGCCTACAGGGAGCGACCGTCGTGGATATCGTCGAAATTGTACACTTCCACAGGTGACGAGGATGCCACAATTGCTGCTTGTATTAGTAATGAGACCACATTGTTACAACTTCCTGCTGGCTCAACTCAAGCACCGATTTATTCATCGTAATGCGGAAATTCCTGCCACAGCTTTTGTTCTTCTTGTCATGCCTCCTCGGTGCTCAGCACTGATTTATGCAAGTTTTTGTAGGGGATACGAGAAATTATTTGTGTTTAAATTTGCCCTGCATTGTAGACAATTTGTCAAAAAAAAATTATTTTAGCAAGTGCAGAGAGATAATCTCTTAAAACTTATAAACAGTTGGTGAATGGACGCCTCGTCTTGCCTTCTCACGTCAACTTTGGCACTTCAATAGTGCTGCTCGGTTGTGGCATTTGGGGCAACATTACAGGCAAACTCATTAATGCAATTTGTATTATTTTTTTTTCCTTCATTAATCCGATTGCGTGTCTAAGACTCGAGTCAGGCGTCTCCAGTCGCCCTCGTGTTCAGGGCAAATGTCATTTCCCCACGCAAACAATGCACTACCATTACTCGACATGAGGGGGAAAAATCCAGACAAATTGGCATTTTTGTTAAAGAACAATTATTATTTGCGACACCGCAGTCGAGCATACAGTGACACCACCTCCACTGAAGAGTGACAATTTAGATTTGTTGACTGCTTGTCCGGCGTCTGAAATGCGACCTCCAACAGTTCTGCACTCAGCGCATTTGTCAACGCCTAAAAGGGGATGAGAAGGTTTGCTGTCTTCATTGTGTCTCCAACTACAAATTTTAAGTCTGATGCAAAAAAAGGCTCAGATTTTAATGTACGATGGACACTTCAAGCTGCTCCAAATGGCGCGAAAATGCATCACTTTCTTCAAAATACCCTCCTCGGAGGAGGTGGAGAGGTGGTGAGCCTGCAAAACTTAATCGCTTGTTGGGGTAACATTTGCATCCTTCCACTTATTGCCGTCTCTTTCACTTATTTTCTCAACTTTCTAAACATTTTAGCCAATACCAAATGACACCTCGCGGCTTTGCACATTCAGCAGCTTCAAATTTTTATAAAAAGGCATCGCTGGTGCTGTTCCTCACTACCTCACACAAGGGGTTGCACAGTCTCGTGGGAAGCTGGGCATAAAAATGTCAACCCTGAGGGCAAAGCAGAGCAGCGCAGGTGCTTCTCTGCATTTGGCGCTCCTCTTGTCACTTTCCTGATTGGTCGGTGATTTTGTTGGTGAAGTTGACTTGAGCAACACTGATTCGCCCATAAAGGCCACTCAATTGTCAACGACGGGACGATGGCCAAGCTTTGGTCCGTCGCATCCGGAGGCTACAAATGAAAGGAGACGAATTTTTGGCTGTTGAAAAGGTGTAGTGAAGGAATTTAGAGAACAACAACACACGTACTTCTATTCTCCCTTGAACTCATTCAACCCAAAGTGGGGCTGGAGGACGTGCAACTGTAAATGCATTAAAAAGGGGCATTTTTGAGACACGTCCTTAAAGGAAAAAAGGGACAGCAATTTACAAAAGAAAAAGGAAAGTTGAGGTTGTTTGATTTCGAGTTCGGCGGTCTATTTTGCTTGTGGTCGCCTCGAAACACTTCCGCTGCGCCACTGTTAAATCAAATCGTTGCACTTTGCGTGTCATTTGAATGTTTGGCTCAGTTGTTTCAAATTGGTTTAATTAAGAAGCTTGGAGTTATGAAAACAATTCGCCTTCCTACGCAATGTATTTCCATGTTAAAGAAGCAGCAGAGGCTGCCAACAACGATCCAGTTGGTGATTTCAAAGTTTATTTTGGGTGTGTTGGCAGTTACCTTTTACTCACCACGCTGTGTCTTCTCACATCAATTTTACGTGACAACTATTTTAAAATCACAGCCCCAAAAGGCTTCTTGGTTAAACAAAAAAAGGTAGAGGTGAGAGGGGATGGAAAATGCAGCATTAATCTTGTAACACTTTGTTTAAGTGACCACCTGACGTTTGGCAGTCACTTTAGAATTTTTCTGGAGCCCGTGCACGTGGGCTGTCCTTCGGGCCACGCTCAGGCCCCGTTCCTCCTGTTGTCTTCGGAATACATGCATTCAACCTCACTTATGTCTTCTACTACCCCATTTGGAGCCTCGAGAGGCTACACTGGTGGCAGCGGAAAGCGAACCCGACATCTTATTAACGCCTTTTAGTTATAAGGTGCTTTTGAAAGCGACATAGTGAGGGGGAGAATGTGTTGCCCAACGGACACCGTTATCATACTGACATCCTACGTTTGCTTTGCCAAACTTTGCCAATTAGCCGACTGATTTCTGGAAAAAGAACAGTACGAACAAACCGACCAGCAACGGTTCGATCGGATGATGCACTGGTTCGATACATGCGGATACCTCAAAATCGGGTTCCCTCGGCCGGAAAGTCGAAACCTCTCTTTTCACGACATGAAGGTTATAATCCAACCAGCAGACGAGACTGCAAACGGATCCTACTTTTTAGTGGAGAAATCCAAAATTACGAAGCGCATTCTGGCAATCATGAGCTGTGCATGCGTAGAAGGAAGTCCGACTATCGAAGTGCAGTAGATGAAGATACAGGCGTAAAGAAGACGTGAATTGAAGGAGGCGCATTTACCTTGGTGGTGGGCGAATCCCTGAATTCTGCACAACCAAAGGGTTGAGAATGACGTCTGCATTTGGTTTCACCTTATTCCCGTGTTGCACAGACAAGCTATTAACAACTGAAGCGACGCCGCCGTGGACTATCTGGAAAAGTTTCGTGTGGGAATTTTCCGTACAGAACCCGTGTTTAGGTGTCGGAACTGACACAACGGATCTCCTCGCATATGGGACAGTAGATCGTCCACTCAGCCCTGTAACATATCTTTTGTAGACCAGAGTTCCACCATGCATTCCTGGAAGCGATTGATGGACAACAGAGGTAGGGGACCCCGAATCTGGTTCTCAGATCGGACGAATTCCCAGATTCAGTTGAAGCTGTCGAGAAGATCAGTACCAAATGTGTTGTGATGGCTGACGCAGGAGGTGTACCAAAAGGGAGCGCCCAGGACGTCACTCAAAAGAAGAGAGGGGCAGTGTATTGCTTTGTTTATGCGACCACCTGACGTTTGGCAGTCACTTTAGAACTTGTCTAGGCCCAGTACACGTGGGCTGGCCTTCGGGCCACGCTCAGGCCCTCATTTCTCCTGTTGTCTTCGGAATACATGCATTCAACCCCACTAATGCCTTCTACTACCCTATTGGAAGCCTTGAGACGCTACAAATTTCACTGAAGTGGTTACATAAAAAACACAGTAACAGTGAGTGCGAAAAGTGTTGGATGCGCGTCAACCAGCAGCAGCAGTTAGCCTCGTTCAAGGCTTCCAAATGCAAGAAAAGTAAGTCGCCAAGTCAGCTTTAACCCTTTCAATCACTCGTAAATACAAGGAAGTGAAATAAAATGCTGCCTTGATTTCCCTTCTTCTGAAACTATTAAGACCGCAAAGAAGTGATTTCAATTTCTTCCTTCCTCCTTTGAAGGAGCGGTCAGAGGGCTTCTATTGTGAAATGGATCCTCTGGGCTTACATTCGATTCCTTCGTAATTTTTTTATGGCACGACTTTTCTAACACAGTCGTGCAGGAAGCATCAACTTTAAGGGTGTTTCGTTACCACTTTGTACGGATGCTTTGAAAAAAAAAAGTTTTTTTGTAGCAATACAATGTAACTGTGGGCTAAGAAGCATTCAGTCTTTGTCTTTGTCTCCAAGCCAAAAGCAGAAGTCAAGCACAATCCCTGCTTATATAAATAGTTTGACAAAAAAAAACTATTTTGGGAGTTAATGACAGTTGGTTTACTGAAATATCTTGACTTTTCCAGTCCAAGGTAAACAACTGCACACACACACTCCACTGTGTGTTCCTTCTTGACAAGCTCCGTTACAAAAGTGACGAATGGCTAAGTTACTGCCGCCTTCCTTACTTTCTCCACTCGAAATTTGTTGTCACTTTTCGTACAGAGCAAACAAGAGTAGCAAAAAAGTATGCTGTGCTCTGTGAAGGACACTCAATTTCATGGAAGACACTTTGCAGTGCAGTCTGCAGACCTTCTTTAGCACAGTCGACCACAGGAGTTTCAACATGCACTGACAATACTTACACCTCCGATTTTTTGCTTTGTTATTTTTTTTGGTAAAATCGTCGCTACAATTATTTTAATCTACTTACGAAGACGATGGGTTCAACTGTTGACAAAAGCGATTCCGCAGGCTTAGACTTTTGTTGAATGCAACGCGTACTACGAATTACATGGAGTGACTTCAAGGATTGTACTCAGTGAAAGGGATTGTGCCGATTCCGGAGCTGCAAACATTTTCCACCTCATGTATTGAAGTGTAAGTGGTGTAGAAGGTCTGACGAGTGCCCTCACTTCATGCATTAACGAAATTTAAATCGGCATTGTGCTTGCAGGACCCTCAAAAACAACTGCTTGGAATTCAGACACCAACGGAGAACGCGGCTGAAGTAAGTCATTAACCAAAAGAGGAAAAAAAGGATAAAAAAATCCTTACACTAGTGAAGAAGCACATCTACTGTGTACGGATGATTACTTTCTTCTCCTCCTTCTCCGTTCAACGACACCACAGAACCAGTTGAGGAGACGGTATTTGAAGAATCTTCCACTTCACAGCACTTAGTAGGCATGCGACTTCTGATTAGCAGTTGAGCTAGCAATCCTGACAAATCATTTCTCCCATTTGATAAGTCCTCTGTGGATGCATTTGTACAGACGCCTATTCGCGATGGAGGTTTAAAATTATTGCTACAACACAATGACAAGCAGCAAGCGTTTGCCGACACAAGAAGCTCCAATTCGCCCAAGTTGAGCAAAGCCGACACACTGAATTGGTGGAGTCGGAGCTACCGATGCAGGAAAAGAGCTTTTGCCTACTGCTTCTCCCGCAAAAAAAACAATTTAGACGCAATTTTTTGCGTCTTTTTTCATGGTGTGGCGAGGAGGCGGCGGTGCCAACGGTGAAGGTGTCTTTACTGGCACTTAAAGCGCACGTATTTTATTTGCCTCACCACATACCGAATACTTCAGTACTTGTGCATTGAATTTGGTGTTGCGTTTGGCCAAATTTTTGTCTCAACATTTTTATAAACCTTTCTAGTTCAAACAGTTTAGTGGAGATAAATTTCGAACTTTCAAATCTACACCTCACGATTCGCTCCTGTCGTAGGCATTTCTTGTCAACTTAATTGCAGGCGAGTGCACCACAATTTCACTTGTCTTTAGAGCCAAAATTTGCTTTTTTGTTTGTAAATGTCCACTCTCTTTTTTGTCTCTAGTCGGGACAAAAGTGGGATTGTCGGTGTGGCCCACTCAACTGTCTGCCCACTTTTGGCACGTCTGGAGAGCCGACTTTGTCCATCACCCCAAAAACGATCAGTGACAGATTACTTTCGTTGCAATCAGCTTCACTGCAAGGGAGAAGCAGTGCAAAAAGTGGTGCTGTGTTGTATCTTCGTGTAAACCGAAAAACAACAGCCTTCATTACAATTGCATTGAGCTTTTGCGCTCTCCAAAACGATTGTAAAATTGAGATTGAGCTGAAAGACAATTCAACACACCTGTGAAGGCAGTAATTATGTTTTGACGGTATCACATTTCCTCCACAATGCATGCCTTTGAAGCTGAAGTGGATGGGTGGTTGTGCTCTCGTTGCGTGAACAGACGCAAAAAAGATGTGCATCCAAAATTTCCCTACAAGCAAATCCCCTTTGTCCAATGCTTGTGAAGATTGTCGATTCAATTTTGGATTGAAAAAAAGCCTTTTAGACGAGCTCGAACTCCAGCAAAAGTCGGTAAATTGGAAGTTGGACAGGAGTGAGACCGATAAATCATTGGTGAATGAATGATACTGAAACGCCCTCCTTCCATTCGCCTCGTCTCGACTCCATTAGATCAACTCTTTGTCTTGATGACCTTCAACTTCCCGTAACTTCAAGCTTCTCATGTTTGACAACACTTGGTGTTGTTGGTGTTGTTCCTCCACTTTGAAATGTTTTTGCCTTGTGAATAGTTTAGTTTGGCAAGTAGAGACCGTGAAGATGCATTGGCAGGAGGATAACTAGCTTTACGCATCAGTTAACTTTGGCTCTGCATCCTGTCATTATTGCTTCTGTTCTGGTAAGTACAAATTCTTCACATTTTCCATATAAAATTAGTTCATTCTCATCCTTCGGTGAGAGTGAGTTGCAAAGTCAACTCTTGTGGCGGTCTAGCAGACCCGCTAATGCATAAAATGCGGATCGTCGCCTATGTTTTGATACATTTTATTATATTTTTTTGCTCCCCGATATGCAACATGGCGATCAGTGAGTGAGAAGATGCACATTTACTACTCACTAATCCAAAAGGTGTTCACTTCACTCGCCCAATGTTTACGTTTTTAGTGAGGCTTTTGTGAATGAGCGAATCAGTGACGCGCTCGGCAGAGCGGCCTCAACTCACGAGAAGGCATTATTGTGAGCGCAATCCCACTTGCACAATCCGTGACAGAGTCGTCTAGCAAATTGGACGTCTCTCACGAAACGTCGATTGGTGGCATAACATTTGCAAGGCATTTGTCAACACATCCACCAAAAAATGCAAATGAGAATGGGAAAAGTGATCGAGTCACACTCCGTCAACTTCAAATGAGAGTTTAATTCTGACGGCAATTGTCAAGAGCAGAGTGAAGGGAAAGCGGATAGACAGTTGATTTTAGGAAAGATATTTGATCGGTTTATCATTTATTGTTTTATCACTTCTCTAGAGAGTAGTTTATTTGCCAGCTCAACTCATGCACAATTATGGAAGGAAATTATTAAACAATAAATGTTTGTTAAAGCACGTCACCACTTCATAAGATTCTTTTAACAACTCCACACAATAAAGTGAATAAACGCTATAAAAGTGCGTGTGCTCTTGTTGATTAAGTTGGAAATTTCGTACCATTTAAGAGGCACAAAGGAAACGACTCACAAATTCACCGATGTGAATACGAGTGAGTTTGACTTGAATCAGGTTGGCACACAAGTCGCTCCAAAAAGTCCCTCACAAAAGCTGTACGCTGATAGTGAGGAATTGCATCGGCAACTGCGTCTTTGTGTCTCTGAAATGAAGGGACCGAATGGATCTGATAACACACATTAGTGATGCAATGTTGTACGACATTTCCTTGACTTTGAGGGTGGAAAGCAGAATTTCATTCCTTCCGGGCAGGTGAATCATAAAGAGAGAAAGAGAAAAAGAGAGAAAAGAGGGAAAGAGAGAAACACCGGGGTCGAGGAGGTCTGCAATGGCAATGCGAACGACTGCTGCTGTTTTAGTCGTATCCAACGCTGTCAGTGCAAGCACTACCCTAATGTTGATGCCATAAATTTTCCTCTCTCTCCCCATGACATCCAGCAGCTTCTACCAAAATAAAAATACTTCTTTCTTTATCCCTTCAAAACTAGTTTGTTAGGGGTGTTTAACATTGCAAACCATTCACAAAACGTGCATTAACAAAAGTAATTCTATTGTGCTGGAATTCGGGCAAACCTCCTTTATTCACCGTTCTGTGCAGGT
>UYWX01000485.1:0-12700 GCA_900622495.1 Hydatigera taeniaeformis
TTTGAGGAGGCCTGCAAATTTGTGGCCCTACGAGTGCGCCACGAGTGGCCACGCCTTTACCTCCATTTGCCGATGTGGCCAACGCGGAGCCTCAGCCAACGTCAGGACGATATCATTACCCTCTCAGGCTTCGAGCGCATGAATGTGGTGCTTCCTCGCAATCGCACGCCTGTGGACGACGCCACAGCTGCTCTTGAGAAGTGGCGCCTGCTCTCACGCCACTACGTTGATGTTGAAGGTCTAGTAACTGGTCTGACACTTGCTGGATGGTCTGCCTGGGCGAAAGAGGTACTCATTCGATTTGGTCAGGATGTGGGATTGGCAACAAAGTCCGAGAAGGTTACATTCGATGTGAAGGAAGCAGGGGATGCATCAGCAGAAGAGCGAATGAATTTAGAGATAGAGATGAAGGAAAATTTGTCAGCTGATAAAGAATTGCTCCGCCAAAGTACGAATGAAAATGACACCTCTGTAAAGTCTCCACACGATGAAATTTCTGAAACTGTGCACCAAAACTGGAGCCAAGAGTCTATCAGATCGGAATTAATATGCGAAAGCAGTGTCGATGACTTTGATAAACAATCCTCACTGAATGCTATCGGTAACCAGTGTCATGGTGAGCCAGGATTTAGCCCTATCCAAGAGGGTAGTGTGCTGGAAGCCTCGTCTACAGAACAAAATGTCTTGTCTGAAGAAGGGGATTCAAAAAATTCCTCCTTGCCAAGTAGTAGACCTGGCAGTATTGTGAAAGAAGCAGAAACGGAGCAACATAATTCCTCTAATGATGTATCCGACAACTCATCACACAACTCTCTTAAACAGGATGAACTCGTTGATAAATCTGATCACTTCAGCGAAGAGGACGAAATAATAGATAGCTCTCCAACCCATTTCAGCTGTAAAACCTCTTTGAGCAACGATACGTCTACAAAGAGAAATGACTGTTCACGACAAATATCTAGGTATATTGGTCAAAAGGATAGCAAAAGTACTCGCCATATTCGAAGTGCAAAGCCATGTAACCGAGGGGAATCAAGCAAGACGACCACCAAGGCCAGTATATCAGATTACAAGTTGCAAAACTCTCACGATAAGAGTAGCACATGTGCAATACATGGTGCTTGGAAATCGCACGAAAATTTCAAAGTGAAGTCCGTTGGATCAGAAGGAGATGAAGAAACAAACTCCCAAAAACAAAAGTTGGAAAGTGACAGAGGTGAAATGGAGGAGTGTCCAACACAAAAACCAATGACAAGTAAAAGGGCTGCTTCTGTAAACACCAGTGAGTCCATGAAGGATGAGCATCATAGTGATCGTACACTTTCTTTCGAAATGGACAATTACTGCTTTTGCACTGAAGCTAAAAAGAATAAAATTAAACAAGATGCACTGGTTGTGAGGAGGGATACAGTGGAACCAAAAAGCGAATCGTCAAAAAATGAGAATCTAAAAGGCAGCTCGAAAGGGGAGGAGGACGAGCACGGATCTGATAAGATAATGAAGTTCGATGCTGATGCTAGTTTAGCTAAAGTTAAAGATGAGGACTCAACATGTCAATGTGAAATACCTACTAGTCAAGGGGAGGACGCAATGTCAAATGACGATTGCAGCATTCGACCCAGCCCCTTACAATATGATGACAACGAGAAAGGCATTGGTGAGTCGCGTTCGAAGGAAGATGAACCTGTAGAAAAGCTAGTCGAGAATATTATAAAATCGTCGCCAAAGTCAAAACTTTTAATGACTGGTCGACGCACCTCGAAAATTCAGAAAAACAACCACCTTTCAAAGGGAAATAAGAAGTCACACAAAGTATTTCACGAAAAGACAAAGGGTGACAATGAGGCAAATAAAGTGGAATTAACGAAAGCAGCAAAGAGGGGAGGATGTGGTTCAACGAAAAGCGCTTCATTTCGGGAAGAGGAAAGCCCAAAGGATAGCAATATTCCGAACGAAATCGAAAACCAAATTATCAGAATTAGTATAGAATCGGAGAATTCAGGAAAGACACCCTCGATATCAAGTAGTAAGAAAAAGTCAAGGGATGAGAATTCGAGAGGGAAGAAAAATAGGGGAGCTAATGAGAAGAAGTAGAATTAGTCACAAACAATTTGTTTGAAATATGAGAACTCATTGCAATTTCCAATCCTAAATAAAAAACGTAACGAAACTTATGCTTGCATGTTTGTGTTGTTTTCCACGGTATTTGGGACTTTTCATGCAATAGGAAGAACGTCGCATTGTCTTCAGCATGTTATCAAAGTTTTAGTCGTGCGCTCCCCACTTCACATTCAAATAGCACCAGTTTCAGCCTAGAAGTAGCCAATTTAAGGTTGGACATTCCAATGACTATGTCGCCTCCTTGATTTATTGTATGTATCCGTTACCTAAACTGGACGTTGGCTAAGTTTCGGCGTTAGCTGCACTGGTCTAACGGTCATGCATTCTCTCTTTCCAACACTCATTTGTTATAAGTGATACGTCAAAGAGTGTTTTGCTTGAGAATTGGAGATTTATTAGCAACCATATGAAAAAGGATAATTTTTCTATGACAAAATTTTGCGGCATTACTGCTAAGACGCACCCAGTGCGACGGAAGAATGCTGTTTAGCGCGCAATACCGATGAGTCACATGGTGCAGGGAAGAATAGTAGCCGAATTGGCTGAAGCCATTTTCGGCGTAAGGACGACCTCGTGTCGTAAGTTCGAATGCAGTGCAGCTGTTCGCCTGCATGACCAGGTGAATGTGATGACTTCACATCGCGTGCGTATTACCTATCGTGCACCTGAGCTCTTAAGAAAACGTAGCCATTACCTTAGCGTAAGGTCACGAATCTCTGGGTCTGTTAGCGATTGAACTCATCCTGTCCTGATTCTTCGAACCGACTGTCATCACAGGGCAGCTCTGAGGCCGCAACTTAAATGCAGTCTAAACGCTAAGTGATTGCAGCCTTCTGTGTATAGTGTGTGTCACCTACACCTGACATTAGTAATAAGTGTCTTAATTCGAGGGAGCCAAATGTGACTTCCCATGGCAGCAATGGAATTTTCTGATGATGACCATTGCGCCGAAAACATTTTCGACTGCTTTCAAATGATCTGACAAGGAAGATTTTGCACTAGACAATTACGCATTCTCTATCCCTATCCACGTCCAACAATGACAGCCATGGTTTGATTCAAGTGATAGTCTGATGATTACGCATACAACTGGTATTTGGTTTTGAAGTAAATAGACAGCTAAAAGTTGATATCTATTTTACTTTGGAATAGGTGATTTTGATCGCGGGCGAATTTCATTAAACCCGTTAAACCCAGGCTCTGAGATGACCTTCTTGCGAGCACATTGCCATGAAAAGATGACGGCGTTAGAAGGGTGATTCAGGATACGACAGCTACACTCCAACTGTCGGCGAGTTCCACGAAGGCGGCTATTGATTGGAGGAGGAAGGGCGTGGCGTGCGCACGGCGTATGTCCACTTAGGCTGTGGAGTTGGGGTGACGGACGCGACATGACAATGTCGGCCATGCCCTGCTTGTTATGACTCATGCGGAGGGGCACGTGTATTTCAACACAGACTGCGAAATAGCTGATGGGTTGCTCTGATGCTTTTTACTTGGCACAGATACTGGGTCCAATCACCTCAGAATAGTTAAGTTGCATAGGCAATGTTCAGCGTTGTTTTCCGCAGTGATGCAAAGTATGTTGAAATGTACTCATCCTGCCCTTGTCACTGGGGTGTTACAAGGTGGTTTACGAGTTAAAACTATTGTCTCCGCAGCCTCGAGACATCAAGTTAAGTTTAGCTGAAATTGTGAACTCTAATTTGTTTTATAAATGTCAAAGTGTAACATTCGACTAGAAGCAATAGTCGTTTGAAAAGAGGGAACGTAATGGACTCACCCAAGAGTTACTTGCAGGCAAATACCCTCATGAATGGGTAATGCCAATTCGCGCCGCACATGACACTAACCTTCTATAATTGCACTGAAAGAACAATTGACTTTCAGATTTTGAATTACCGAGCAGGAGACGAACAGCAGCATAACCTCTGAAGAGGTTAATGCAAAAAAGCACAACGCACACTCAGAAGATGCCAAAGTTGACAAAATCGATTTACGGCTGCAAAGGCAACAAACTGTATGATTTCAACGACTCATCGCTGCCTTTGCAGTGCCATAGCTAACGCACAGCTGTCTGAACAAATAGTTAGGCAATAACCTGTGTTAGTCCTGGAAAGGGTAAACGTGCCACTCAAACCCAAGCAATTCAACTCTAACTGGATGCAGCTCCTACACCCTCTTTATGTCAAAACCGGCACTATTCGCTCGTACTGTTCGATTATGGGCCAAAATCAAGTCCTGTCGTATCATGATGAGCCACCCACTCAACTGGCCCAATTTTGTGAGACTAATAAACATGAACGCAACGCCTGGACCGAAAGAGTGAAAACCTCGGAGGTCAATGGTCAAGGAGACCTGTTTTGGCAAGTGTAGGCTGAACAGTGGTGAGGTTGTATGACTCAGCTCTGGTCTACTTTAAACTCCAGTATGTATTCATTATCTAAACCATTCAAACTACCGCATAGTGCCTACCTTTGAAGTTTAAAATTCTGATGGTTGAAGTCAATACGTCCTCATGGTAAAGCGAACACAATAACACACAAATAAGCTGAACGCTTGATGACAGCCAACTTTAGTTGAAGCCCCTTACAGTGCCAGCAGCGCCAACTTTCAGTGCCACCGGAAACTCAAATTGGGATGAAAATGCGCTTTATTTACAACTAGTAGTACACAGATAGACTGAGAAAATAATCATCCACAAAGAAATCCTCACGCCCGCGGTGGCAGAAGTGAGGAGCATGCGACGATAATTGGGATCCACGACGACAATTATGGCGACTTGCAGGCAAGACTCGAAACCTTATGGTTTGATAATTCCGTGCAAGCACGTATTGCAGCCAAGAGCCACAGAAAATGAGGCATAACTTAAAAGCGTCCTTATGGATCATGAGATCAATCGATCCGAAAAGGGACAAATTGGTTGATTGGCTAATTTAAATAGTTGAATTTAAAAAAAATCACACAGGTAAACTCAGAGACATAGAAAGTAAAAAAGGACATACAGACCAGGAAAGATTACATCCAAGTGCATAGCTATTACTACCAATCTTGGTGAAACACCAGCTAGTGACAAAGTGGCGCATCAAAACTGAAAGAGTGGAGCACAGAAGCGCGGGTAGAAAGGTACATCGACAAAAATACGCATTTCATTTGATGGAAGATGGTCTTAGAGCGCGGTTGAAAGCACCTCAGATAGACTGCATTCACGTTTGAATGTCTTGTGGAGTAAGTTTGGAATCCAAAAGGTTAACACAGACAAAGCAGCTACATAGGTCTGGACATTGGAGCTCCGGAAAGTGTGGGATCAAATTTTCGAGAGAGCACCGCAGATATGTTTCGGCTACACTCATGTAGCACCTGCAAGCATCAGACAAACAAGTCATTCGAAAACCAAATTCAAAGGGTAATTTATGCATTCAAAACACGCATGAATGCACGCATAAGAACTATTGAAACCATAGTCCCGATCTTCAACTGGCCCACACGTCACAAGAGGCTAGCCTTGAACACCAATAAATGTGAAAGGCCAAAGACCTAGTGCCAGCTGCATGCTCAAGATCAACGCATGGCGAAAAACGGAGAAGGAGTTGACTGTCTGCTAAACAGATCAAGTGTGCTGAAATGAAATCGATAATGGATTCGACTTCTATGAAGAAGTGCTTGCTTACTTTACCAGCAATAATAACATTGAACGACGGCTGGCCATTTCATGCAGCGCAACAAAAGGAGTGTAAAACCTACGTCCTATGATACTTTGAGATGACGTGTCGTCTGATATTGTGCCCGCCAGGTGAAGTTGTGCGTTCATTTGAGCTCCGAGAAACCGCCAGACACGGCCGCGACTGTCTCGAAGACGGAGTAGGTTTCGTAGAACTTTCTTCAGTCCTTGCCTCTTCTTTAATTTCTACACAATTCTCTTGTGTTGACGGCTCCGGCTCCTCCGATCCAGCCTGCAAACGCTCACCACGAGCAGCTTCAGCTAACAGTTGAAGAGCGCATCGATGATACCGGAGGGCCAGAGGAATCACTTCCTCCTCCTCATAGCCCGTAACATGCTGAAGGAGAGAAGGCCAGAGAGGGCAGCGCAGCTTCTCCATTTCACGCAGTTCGTTAATGGTTTTTCGGACTTGAATCTCCTGCGATTGTTGTTCCTTCGGTGTTGATATCCCTTCAACTGGATGAAGGGGCTCAGATACTGATCTTAAAAAACACGCGGGCCTAAACATTACAACTCCAAAACTCAGAACACCATTACCTAAAAACAATAGCAATAAAAGCATAAAAGAGCAGCTTCGAAACCTACTCCTCGTACGCATTCGTTGAAAGTAGAAATAAAACAAAACTCCTCAAGTGGATAAGAAAATAGATCTTACATGATGGGAGCTTCAACAGGGACGAAACTCTTTGAGAACCGATGGTCATTTTGACGTGAAGAGTCACCAGACGAGGTATAAAAATTCCTGAAGCGTTCGTCAGAAAGAATGAGATTGTAAAGGTCCGCGATCCGTGACATCTTACGCCAGCGAGAGTAGGATGGATTGCGGAGCACGCATCGAGCCAACCACAGTACAGCCGCCGCTCTCTTAGAGGCGCGTGCCAAACTCACCTCGTGGTCATGCAGTCCCACATCCAGCAGAAAACGACACATGCAGTCCAACTGTACGCTTTGCGAATCCAGTATCTTGAGGTGCAGAAATAGATCCCCTTGGAGTCAGGTGAAAATGACGTTGATATAGCCTAATACTCTCACAAACAGAAAATGAAAAACCACTCACTTTTGCATATAATTTAAGCCAAAAACTCAAAAAATCAAGGTCTTTCGACTTTGCATAGGCTGGTCCACCGCAACCTTTAAAACAGAACTAGTCCTGGTTTCAAACAGCATAGTATCTCACTCTGCTTTAATACTGGCAACCAGAAGATCTACGAAACAACTTGACGTCTGACCATGTGCTCACATTGATTTATAGGAAATCGAAACAACAAACGCAAGCTTGATGCCACCACTTGAACAGGTGGTCGTATGGGTAAGAGGCAAGTCAAACGCAATGGATGGGATAGTTGCAGCTAACCCGATAGAAGCATCGTAGAAAGAAGAAGGGATTCGGGCGGTGTAAGTTAAAGTCGATGGATATTAGGAGTTCCTGCTCAGCAACAACCAACTGTTCGTGCGAGTAAACGTTGCTTGTCAGGTAGACGAAATCCTCAATTTCCGGCGAGTCCAGCTCCTCCAGTTTACATGCTACCACAAAAGCCACACTCGCGTACAACTGAACTTCGGTTCTACAAAACAAGACAAAAGTCATGCTCCTCCACTTATCCCTCAGTTTATGAAATACACATGTTTGAAGTATGCGGTGAGAGCTTGTCGAGCTCCCAAGGAGGATGTGAGGAAGGAATGCAACTTGGTAGGGTATGGGTAGCACTGAAAGAGGAGCACAACATATCGAGAACCTTACAAATAAGCAGTGTCGAAAGAGCTTGACGAAATTGGATTCATGCTTACTTTCAAGGCGTGCTTCAGATTAGCCACTACCATCCGTATCTGCACTTCTACGTACGTGGCTTACAGAATGCATCCATTGAGAAATTCAGTAGACTAAATGAAGTTTATAGTGTACACGAAAGAATTGAAAAATTTGAAATTTGAATTTGAAAATTTTTCAATTTAGGTGAAAAAGAGCATGAAAACACACCCAAGGAACTGTTCAACTTGTCGACAAAAGTAGAAGTTAATTTTATTCAGTGAAACTAATTGAATCCATCGCGTTTCGTTAAAAGATCTTCGAGTTACCACCTTTGGGAGAAGCAGTGTTCGAAAATAGGACCGAAGTTAAAAAAGTATATGACTTTTGGGCTGTCATAAAAGAAGATGAGAGGAAATGCACAGTTAGATATCACTGAAACAAAGCTACTAGGGCTAGACAAACCTACAGAGTATACCATTTAGGAGGGAATCGAAGTAAAACCCAAACCATTTATATCACCTCTGTATGCGGCTGGCCTTATCGAAGAAGGCGTAGAGAAGGCCCCAAGCTAGGTGAAGAGAGCTACTGGAGAGAGAAAAGCTTCCTTGGATTTCCACCATCCAATCTGCCAAGGTGACAAGCATGTCAGATGTGATTTGATGGCTCTGACAGCTCAAAAAATCACCAATCTGGAAACATGCCTGAAACAACAGGAGACGTATGAGAAAGACCGTAAACAGATCCAAAAAAATGTGCATGAGGTAGCTAAGCCTACATGAGGCGCATTGATTTGCCCAGGCTGCAAACTCCCAAGGTCTAAAACTTTTTTGGCTGGTCGAAAATAATGTGGTAGGAAAAAATGTAATTACGAAGAACACTGAAGCAAACATGACAAATGCGCCAACGCAGACAAAGGTGATAAAATATGGGTAATATTGGACATACGGTTCAACAGCAGCATTACTATACATAATAAATGATAGCAGTCAAAATCACAACTAGTAGGATTGTTACATGGTGATAACTACAATGTAGTGGCTGACAATAAAACCTTCTAGAAAGGGTCCATTCGAGCAGTGTAACAACGAAAAGCAAAAACCTTGTCCTCCCGAAAACGTTCATGAGCTAGTATTCGAAGAAAGTAGTCCATACTAGGAAGGTGACCTTCGATACAAGGATGGTCGGAGGACCGCAATTCAGAAAGGATAGATTCAAGACTGGAGGTTTCGGCAAAAGTCGCCCTGACAACATCGAATGCAATCTAAAGCAAAATACAAACTTTACACAAGCTGCATGGCTAGCGCAATATTTAACCATCACGACTTCACGGTTCGAAAGGCAATATGACAACAGCATAGGAAATTACCACAGGCTTCTGTTTAGAAGATGAAATCTCGCATGTGTCCACCTGTGCAAGGCGGCACGTGACAATTTTGTCATTTGAAGTCACTTTGGAGCTAGACTTAGGAAAGGGAAATGCGAGAGAGTGACGCGTAGAATTCCTTAGCTTTAAAGCATCAGCATCACCCCTAGCGCACTTGGAACCGTCCAAACGGTTGGACTCAGATTCTGTACGAACAGACAACTTGTGATTAGCTGTAAGTAATCCCAGTGATTGATTTTGAAGACATCCTCTGTGATAAACATTTTCTGAAAAATAAATTGCGATTTGCCCGAGAAATTAAAAAAGAACCGATCGTGAAAACGCCAAACGAAACTACCTTTATCGAAAAGGGGGTCAACAGAGATCTGTTGTGTCTTGAGTGCCTATTAGATTCGACATTAAACAGCTATACCTGATTGGAGTTATTGGAAAATAACTTCGAAACCGGTCGGCCTTTCGGGTTCATATCAACCACATGCGTTTCCACAAAACTTAGGTTTTTCTTTGAGTTCAATGGAAGATTCATTATTTTATGGCGAATATTCAACTACTACTAAATTGCTCAATCCTAACATTCAATGGTATCAAATGGACTCAACAGTGTCTCGATATCACCAAAGCTCCGCACTGAGGCTAATTCAAATATTCGTGTTCCGTTCAAGGTTATTCACTGAGTCTTTATTTTTAATTGGACAATCGGTAATGCGGAGAGTCTGTGAGAGGTCTTAGAAACTTTAGAATCGCGTGTCCAGCTCAAAGATGTGAAAATTTTTTTATGTAAATCCATGACTTATGGGAGCTATCCGTTGGAAGATTCACCATGTTTGCTCCGCGTTTTATGATAAAGGTAGTAAACAAACATCGCTCACATTTGTCAGCAAAAATAACTCGAAAGACGGAAATCATATGCATATGCGAATGCCTTCTAATGACTACTGGAAATCGTAACTCATAAAAGCAATGTTTGCGAGTGCACTGCGTTAAGTTGAAGTAAATTAGTGGACTGCCGATAAAATACTTATGTTCTTTAAACGGACTTTTTAGGATAGATGGAAAAGGCGACGCGAATCTCGTGCTTACGAAACAGCTAAATGGAAATAAACACTAAAATAAAATCACCCATTATTCTAATCAGTTATTATCTGTCTACGTTCTCGGTGTCAAATTAATTGCCTTAAATTGATCACCGTACTAAACCTAGTCAAAGGATAGGAGAGAGGGAATAATGAAACTCCAATAACTGGCATGGTTTAAAGACCAACAGTTAGCGTCTCGAGACTTTCTATTAGGCAGTAGGATGCATAAGACTTGGCCACCCACCCGGTAGAGGCATGATGGCCGCCAAAGAGACCACCACTCATACAAACGGTCGAATGAATATAGTATTATCCAGCCCATTGAGTAAAAGTAAAGTAGTGGATTCTAGCATGGTACGAAGGCTATTCTGGCGGGCAAGACTACAATTCGTGGTATCCAAACATTCTGTACATTCGGGTGCGTTTTACAACAAAGCATCAAAGTAGAACAAGGTGACACGAATACCTATGATGGCCTTTCCGTGATTAGCAACATCTTGTGGACTTTCGGCCTCTTACAGCATGGAGGAGCTTTAAACGAGATTTATGGTCATGGTTTTGTAGTTTCTCATTGGTCTATTTGAACGAGGTGAGGAGCGAACTGATCTCAATGTTACTCTCCTGGTGGCACGCACAAGGCGATGCGCTCAATTACTAAGTTTCAGCAGTTCTATGCTAGCGGGTGGGTCAGTTTGCAATGTTTACTTTGGGTTTTGGAAGAAGTGCAAGGAATGTGTATTTACCTTATTGCTATTTAACACTATGAGGTATAAAAATTTATCGTAAGTGGTGAATTACTGGCAATTTTTCCTTCTACAAATATTTAAAAAGGCAACTCCTTAAGCGAAATTCAACGCGATCAAAGTTGCCCCAAGACTTCCTGCTCATTAGCTGAAGGCACAGTACTTATCTATGCATATATAGACAAGTGTCCAAACCAAGTATTGAACACATAAATCTTCCAATATGCACCAGTATTTTGTACCACCATTTCATTTGAGTGTGTTTGCATGGCTCTATTCGATTTTAATTACTGCTACAGGCATTTTTACGATGATTGAGGAGGATTACCAAAAAAATACTGCATTGACGTTCCTTGGCAGGTTTAAGCGGGAGCAAATGGGATACGATTCCTCGGAATATGGTAAACTTCGCCTATGAGATACATTTTGCTAAACAGTTTTTAATATTTCAAAGGTGCAGAGCGAAATTAATTCCACTGGATGTCAAAAGTGCGAACTAAGTTAGTGCTCCATTACTGACTTCTATCTGGCCCCGTAATTCTATGTGGACCGCACTTCTGTTCTACGAAACGCCCGCCTAGGTTGCACGTATGCCGACAATGCATAATTTTCTCCAATACTTTGGCCTCTTACGACTTCAGGAAGACTAAGGTCGTGAGGCTAGACATTTTTTCTCAATGACCCTGATGAATCTTTTGGGTTTTGGCTATTGTTAGCAGGCAGTAAGTTTCTACGCCTCTGAACAGATGCAACTGGTAATGGAGGAAAGAAAACCGCAAAATTTCAGTGAAACCAAGATCAGCTGTTTCCAAACAAGTTGTTTTGCGCTACATTAACAGATGAGAATTGTATTTAATAGGAACGGCTGGGAAAGCTCCAATTTATCATGAATTTAATTAGTGCTTGCGCACACTTGATTCGCAATTTTCGCTAACTGCAGCTCGTAAAAGAAGAGTGAAAGCGTTAATTTCTCGAAGTGAGACAATTTGCAAAACAGTGGTCTGTCAATTACAGGTTCTTCGAAGGTAGTGTTCTGTTCAATATAAGCGGTGAGTGGAAATAACTTGAGGTGTGTAAAAGCTGTTAGCGTGGCTAAGGCTTGGTGCACAAGTGGAGATTAAGTCACTTTCATCTAATTTTTTTGGCAGCATAACTCATGAAGTATACCTAATTAATCGCATAATACAATGATATTCCGAGTTAGTAGCCGATGCGTTCTGTGACATCGCCCAACATCTTAGAACATCTGTAGCCCTGTGTTCATGTGTCAGTTATGTAGGGCGAACCTCAGCATACAGATCCGCTAGACTGGGGAATCTCGCTTGGAATGCAAGATAATACAGCGTTGTTTTACCGATGTTTTACCGATTGTACAATTGTTTGCCATTGGTCATTGGCCACGACGAAGAGTGAAGATTTGGGAATTGGCTGACTGTATATTCACCTGGATAGCAATTTCCTTGCGTAGTCGTAACTGGGCAAGTTGTTTTACTTTCGCTTTAGAGAATGGTACCAAAGCAATCCTCCAGCTCGGATGAAAGATTAGTGTTACATTTTGTAGCAATTTTGCATAAAAACTGTCTTTAACCGGTAGCACTCTCACCCACCGCCATAAATCCGTTATAGTAAATAGCATCTGCTTTCCAGTACGATTATTAAACTTTACTTTCGGCGTAGGACAGGGAGATGTAACTCACTTTGCTGCTGAAGCGTGCGATTTCTCCTTTTAGCAAAGATCGTCTAAGGGGACTTCCGATTTGACACGGTTTAAATTAACATAATATAATATTAATCTAATTTTTGGTTAACATTCGTCCACTATGTTAAGCACCAATCTATCCATAAAAACGAAGATTGATGTAGTGATAAAGGGACCGTCACAAAATAATAAAATGGATTCCGTTG
>UYWX01000486.1:0-12607 GCA_900622495.1 Hydatigera taeniaeformis
TCCCTTTACATATTCAGTTGTTGTACTCTTGTGACATTAGGCAATGATAGTCAGAGTCTAAAGTCTGTATGCGTAATGCAATTCAGCGGAGAAGCCTCCGGGGATGAAGCAGGGTCTGCTGTCCTTGATGAAGTGGTAAGCATCATCCACATGCATCCAAATGCTAAGGTTGTCCTTTCAATGGCACAATTTGTACCACTCTTTAAGAGCGAGCGTAATTTATAGATTTAATGATTTGACTTCCTGTGAAAATCAAATGACCGCCATTCAAGATCACCATCAGGAATATGAGAAAAAGGAAAGCCACTCATAAATTTCGCTCTCCTCTCTTAAATACAAGATCAAAGGATAAAAGCAATAAGACATGGCAAGAACTTGGGAAGAAATGGTTAAAAGAAAGTGAGAATTGGACTCCTTTCCTCTTGGGTTATTTCTTTTCTCTTCATGAGTAAAAATTTGCCCTTAGGAACCTCATTCCAAGGGGCTAAGGTTGTATGGACCACTGCGAGTCATCCTCAAAGTCGCATTAAGCCGTGTCACTGCGAGAGTCGATTTGTTTCAAAGTAGCATGACTCTGCCTTTAAACAGGGACAAAGCGTGTGCCTAGTCGGAGCGTAAAAATGGAAAATCAGACTGATACGTAGAGGTAACGTAGATTTGAGATTTGCAGCCTACAGGAAGCACTTGAAAAGGCGTTGTGAAGGACATTACTAGAACAGATGGAGTTCCAGGAATTAATGAAGGCGCAAATTTCCGTCTGTTGATTGTAGACGAAGTAAGATTTTGAAATCAGCCATACTGGGCCAAATAATTAAATCATAAATCGTTCTAATCATAGAAATGTGAATAAAGCGTTCACTAGTTTTGCCATATTTTCACCCACATTATCACTACCGCTACTATTTAGAAGCAAATTTAATCCAGTCAGCGCGTAGAAATGCGGAGGCTGCTTCGGACAAAAACTGTTTTCCTAATTTTGCAAAAACCGCCAATTTACTAAGAGTATGTAGGACGGACTTATTACGAAATGTCAAATGTACAGACTCACTAGTTCAACTCCGACTCAGCTCTGATTTCATTGAGTCAACATTTTTGCACTGTCAGGCGACCACAACCCTCAACTGACCTTTCCTTACTGGCAATGTGAGACCAAGTTAGCCCTGGCTGATGGACTAGAGACCCAGAATGCAGTAGTCCACCATACAGTTTTGTCTTATCTTATTTTAAGTAGTCAAACTTCAGTATGAAGGTTCAGACCTGGCTCTCCGACACTTTGCTTTTGGACATGACTCTATTTCACTGCCACTTCCTCATCTTTGTTGGAATCAGTAACGGCTAAAATCCTGCCGTTCCAAAATCGTCAAAATAGAAGGACTGCTCCTGGTGTAAAAGTGCATATCTGACCTCAGTCAGTTTTTGAGGAGACCCTAGCCGGCATGAAGTGGGACCTCTCGGTCCGCGGAGGGAACTCAGACATCATGCCCCTCTTACAAAACTAGGAGGACAAGTCGTGTAACTGATACCTTGATGAAGAAGTTAAAGTTGCGTACGAAAGCAAAATAAACTGAACATCGTTTCTTATATGATGGAGTTTTCTGCCTCATTTTTGGTACATTTTAGCAGTCACTTGACAGTAACAGATATTTGGTGAGATATAGCTTGACTGCTGTGACTTTGGAAAGAAAGTGAAATATCATGCTTAAGGTGTCACTTCGCGAAGAACAAGACTGTGATGAGTTTCCTACCTTTTAGCCATTTTTTTGCTTTTAAGAAAAGCTAACAGGAAGACATTCGACTTTAGTAATAATATCCTTTCTTTAACAGCTAAGAAGGGGGTTTCCTTGTGTCAAAGTCATTTCCGCAATCGAATGCAATGCTGCTAGGTGCTAAATGTAAACAAGTCTTTGGGTGTGAATCATTTGGCCTCCTTTGTTTGCATTGTTGTTGTATTTATTCCTCAATGCATTTCGACATTTTGCACTTGCCGCTCAAATCGGCACTCTTGAAATGCCTATAAATGGTGGGTTGGGCTGGCGCAGACTTCCAACCCAAAACCAAAAAACTGAAGTAGGCTAAAATCCGAAAAATTCTTAGTTTTACCGGATGTCGAGCCGATTATGATTTTTTTCGCGGATGTAACAACGGCGACTTGTACAAACTTGTTCCCAACGATCCCAATCAAACAAAAGGAGCGAATGGAAGACAAGCTTAATCAAATCACTGCGTTCGTAAATACGTCCATTTAAAAAATTTGTCCGAATTTTATAATTTTTTCCCCACATCGAGAATATAGTGTAATATTTGCTCTGCATTGTGCCATTCATGTCTTTGAAGGAGGAATTTGCTAACCTATGACTAAAATAATTTTAATTTTCACCGGCAGGAATTCTTGTAATACCTTGTTTATGTGACCAACTGATGTCTGGTGGCTAATTGAAAAGTCCTCTGGTCCTTGCTTTGTGGGCCAAGCTCAGGCCAAGTCCCTTTGTTCACCCTTGAATACAGGTATCCAGCTCCACTTACTGCCTTCTACGCGGTGGGAAGCCTCGGGACACTACAATTCTTCACTAGGTAACGCGGCTGCATCACGATGCTGCCCCTATAAAAACTACCGTCGTGCAGCAAAGATCTGAGCAGAATATCCGACACTTTCTGTGTTGTTTGTGCCTTCTTATTCAGTAATCAGATTTGACCTAATCGCACAACAGTGCGACAAACATTCGCACACTTCCAAAGGCACTGTGAGAAGCTAAGAATGAACGCTGAGAAGATTGAAGTCTCAATTAATAACATAAAAAGGGGCCTCTACGCTTCTCCATTGCTACGATAATGTTAGCGATTCTCACAATTTTTACTCTTTGGAAAGGCCGATCCCGAGTCGCCTCATCATTACGCGGTCCTTTTTTACAAACATCCGACTCGTAACAAAACATCAGTCAAGTTGAGCTGAATTTTGCGCCACTTCATCCTTCAACCATCTGGTTGTCTGTTCATCAAGAGGCGACAGTAGATTACTGGAAAAAGCGGTGTCATCAAAAAATAGACACTAGTCAGTCTAAATGCACTTGACTGCAATCGTCGTCCTCATTTTTTGACAACCTACATTTGACAAAATGTCAAACTCTTTTAACAGTTTGGCATAATCGGGTAAACATAAACCAAAATCTAGTGGCGGTGCCGCGAAAATCAAAGACGATAAACAATTTAGTAAACGCCGTCTTTCTCATTTTTGTCTGTCACCCCTAAACCCTATCTCTTCTTTGTCAAACCTGTTGCATGGTTCGTATCACCATGTCAGGTATTTTCAGTAGGTATCCGTTCCGTTGTAACACGATGAGTAAGACCTGATGAAAAAGTAAAAAAATTACAATGAAAGAGGGCATGTAAACCAGATTAAAGAGGTAGCTTAAAATTTCATAGAAGGACAAATTCTTACAAAATTCAAAAGGAAGCTCACAAAATAATTTTGAAATGAGTTCAAATGTGTCCCCATCTTGCAGTCCACTGTTCTATCCGCATTTTGCTGTAAGCGCAAAATTCAAGTCTCGACAAAATCTGCGCTTTCATTTTGTCTAAATGTGCAGCATCTCTTAAGTGTCTAGAGAGAGGAGGTGAGCTAAGGGATCACGCCACTCAAAGGGCTTGTGCCACACTCATTTCACCTTGTCAATTTGTCTGCACATCAATGGATTCCAGCTACATCCACCTTACTTTACCAAAGCTGGCGATTAACCACAGGTTGCACTACGTGTCGCCTTAATTGCCGCCTCCACACAGGTACAGGGACTTATGTCGAAGCGTTTTTTTTTTCAAAAAAATGGTGATTGAATCCAGAATGGGGGTGAATGCCTAAGGCAGGCTTTATAAAATTGGAGCATTCAAGCAGGAGGAGGTTCTTTTAACACAAGTCACGTAAACATGGACCTATTTATCTCTAATTTGCAAATTGTGAAGAAGTAGTAACACACAAGTCAGTGTGCTTTACCCACAAATGCGTTGATAGTAGGTCGCTATCTTGAGCGTTTGGTGTCCCTTCTTATTTGCAAATCAAAAAGTCGGGTTTGACTTCCTCCACAGAGTTGGCGAAAAATTAGCTACTGATGGGCATATCTCAACTTTTTGTGCACAGCTTACAAGACTGAAAGACTTGAAGTGCCATGCAGAGCCCAGCATACAAAAATTGATGCCTGCACCTGTGATAGGTGGAGAAATTCGTAAAATGTACGTAAATGGCCCATAAGTGGAGAAGGTGAAAATTGGAAATGGGCTATGACCAATATGCTACTGTTTCTTAAGAAATATTTCCTTCATTAAACACAATATCGTTTCTTATTTTACTCACCAGGAGCAATGAATGCGGTGGACTCTGGAGATTCCAGTTAACTTTGATTTACTTGTAAAAAGAAATCATCAGTATAAAAAATATTTGACGGAAAGGCGAGCTAAATTAACAAAAATAGTTTACGACTGTCAACTGCAAGCTGCCCTCTGAAAAACCAAACTTTTTAAGGATGGAAAACAAACTTGGGGAAAAATGGACTGCGCCAAATTTATCACTTCAATTTGCATATCGTCAACGTTTTTTGCTGACACTTCGATGGGTGTTAATTAAAACCTTGAAAGAATTTCCTCATCTTTAAAAATTTGGTCAATTTTTTGTTTAAGAAAGGCAAAATATATAAAGAATGTTCAGTTGCAATGATGCATCACATTCAGTGAGGACTCTCCTGGCTCTCCTAGACGAGGTATACGTGTGTGTGCGGTAATCAAACAAGTTTATAAGGGAAGGAGAAGCTTATACACCACATCGGAGCTGAGTGGTTAAAATTTTTACCCATTACCTCAATATTTCCGAGATTTTCTGCAAATTTGTTCGCCTTTTTAATATTTTTATGCGTTTTAGTGCTGTCTCTGTGTGTAGCTTTCCTCGGGTCGCCTCTATGGATGGTTCTCAAAAAATTTTCTTCTATAGGAAAATATATTACGCAGGGCTAGGCGAAGAGTTTGCAGCGCTAAATGAATAAGGAGAGCGTCTACGCTTGCTCCTCTTGGGGAACCATGTCGCGAATAGATTCCGTCTGACCTTCGTGATCCACACTCCTTGTCCAGCGCCATCCCCTGTGCCAACCCTGAGAATTCCCTTTGGGTTAGCTGGTTGTTTTCTTTGGCCAGTGTGTAGGATCTGTTCTCATTTAAGACTGGGTAGAGTTTCTGATTAAGGTCGTAGATCGCTATTGCAGAAAACACAGATTCCTATTTTGCAGGTGAGAGAACCTTTGCCACACGATAGGGATACATTCTCCATGGATGATAAAACTATCAGTTCGTTTCAAATGGCCGATTTAGTCTATAAATTTGGACGGGTTCCCATCGTGATCGACATTGCTTCGGCTTCGTCTGCTGAAATGTCTCCTGTCTGAAATACGCCTTCCGTCGACCGCAGTGTGTAGCCGAGCGAACATTAAATCGCCACTTCACCCTTTCTCCCTTCTTCGTTACTTAGGGGATGCTTCTCTTGCAGACCCCGAAAATTTAGCACATCTCTCCAACAAGTCCATTTTTGAAGCTTCTAGATCTTGATTTCTATGGTTGAAATAGAGCGAACTCGAAGTCGTATATGGCAGTCAAGGTCAAACAAAATAATTGTTTTCCGCCTTTAAAGTGGGGAAGGCGTCCGGTGCTGTCACCGGCTTAGTCTTTATGCCGCTATTTCCACATCTTTCACTTTGGAAGTGCTCTCCATACTATGTAATTTGTGGGGTGCTTTGCAGTACACAGCAAAACAATTGCAGGAATTTTAGTGCTACGAGACCAAACCAAATGTGTAGCCTTGCATCCGACCAAGAATAACATCCTCCTCTTCGAATGCGGCGTTAAAACGAACTCTCGTAAATTGCCGAAGTGGATCCAAACAGCCAATATATGTTGCATTTACTTCTTGCATATTGGCTGTGCAAGTTGGTACACGACATCAAAATTTTTCTCTTTTTAGGCCTTCTACGTTTAAGGTTAAGTGTAAGTTTAAATCACTATGGGAGTTATTTTATTTAAAGAGCATTTTGCCTGTCCTGAGCGGTCTTCAATTCACTGAGGATACTTATTTTAAGTTTGTGAAAATTGTTGTTGCCTTCAAAACTAAAACCGTGTCAAAGTGAAAGTAATGACGGCCCTATTAGTTGCTTCATTCCAAAAACAAGAATCTTTTCCTATTAAATATCAAGGTTTCCGGATATTCTACGTCCTAACCCAAAAGCAATTTCACCATTTCATTTAAAAACGTGTCCTTCTGCAGTCCGCTTAGCCAAAATTTGCACTAAAACACTAGTCTTTTGGGCAGCATCTTCTTTGTTACCCCATTTGGGGCATGTTCGGCCGTATTCTTTCGAGACCAGTGGAACTGCGGTGGTGCTATTTAAAGTATGGAAAAATTGTAGAAATTGTCCATTTTTCGGAGAATATTTTAGTTTATTTTAGCTTAGACTTGCACTGGAAAGGCCAGCTCAAGCGTTAACTGCATTTCGATGGTACGTGCCCACTTTCTCCATCCACAGGTGCCCACAGCTATGCGCTTTCGCCCTGCCACCAGGACATCGAAGCCATTACATGACCTTTTCTAAGGTGTAAATCAAAAAGACTCTGGCAGATTTTGCTAAGATTTGACTTTCATTAGGACTGTGGTCTTTCTGCATGACTTTGGCTCCGATCGCATGCTAAAAGTGGGGTCAGAAAATCCGAGTAGATTTCAGCAGTGAGGGGAAGGGGGACTAGCGAGCCTCCATCACTTGCCTTACCTGATGCAATAGGCTTAATTTAAGCAAATAAATCAACTTAGATTTAGTTAGCACCAACACCTTTGCAGTTCATTAACCCTGCGTATGGATTACATTTCTTAAAAATGGCTGTCAGAACCATTAGCATTTGCCACCATAAGACAAACCGACATTCGAAATTCATCGCAGCTTCTCACACAAAAAGGCATGCGGTTGGTAGCCCTTACTTAAATGTCATTAATTTGTGTTTTGTATTGGAGCACTTTTTAGTCAAGTGTCTTCCATTGACTTTAAAGTCGTGAACTGGAGCTCGTCAGTTAAAGAATACCCAAAAATTTTATCGTGGCGGGGTTAATTAACGTAGATATACAAAAGTGTTAAAAGCAGGTTTTAGTTTCCTTCTATCTTTCTCTCAAAGTAAGGAAAAGTCTATCACAGATTTGCGCCCTGCAACTGCCGCAGTGGACCACGTCAAATGATAATTTCCAAAACCCTCATTGAAAAGTGAATGCACTGCAGTATACAACGCAGTAACCTGGATGACCAAGGGCTCATGTTTTTACTTCTCCACCAACTATGTTAGTCTCTCTTTAAATGGACTCAGTCTCGTCTAATTTATCCTTTTAAGCTTGTGCTATGGAAACACACAAATGCCAAAACGCTCTTAGGGCTTTAGAAGGGCAAATTCCCAGGCGCATTCTTTGGTTCGTACAGCCCATCTGAAAAGTACACAAGCACCATTTCAACTTGATTGCCGCGGGCTGTAATGGTCGGTGGCACACCCACAGGGCATTTGCTACTGTCTCTAAGCATCTTCAATGAAGGTCACTTAGTGAAGCCGCATAATTCAATGAGCTTCCACCCTGAAGGTAAAGGATCGCTTGCCACTTGTTTTTGGAAACTGTTTTAGATGGCATTTTGAGTTGCTGAGTCCTCACTTGTGCCTACTGTAGATTAAAAAAAATACTTATTATAATCCCAGTAGTCTGTTGAAAGCATTTATGAAGGTAAATCAATTTGTTTTGCTACTACTCTCTATTAAAAATTTGAATTACTTGAGATTATATATTACTGAAAAATTAAATAAGCATTTGCACTGATTTCAACTTATGATAGTTTGGACATGATGAATGTAAAATTACAAGGGGATTGCAGAGGAGTTAAGACGATCATACTGGTGAACATCAAGATTTTTAGAAGCTCCAATCGCAGCAATCATGTCTCAATACCTTTTGACAGACGCTTTTTTATCCATATAATGCTTTTTAGACACTCTCAGTTATCTAATGTTGATAAATGTTTGTAGCAAAACTAAGCACGACTGGAGTTAGCCCAAGTCCCCTTTCGTACGGCAATGCGTTTGACATCCGATTGTACCCAATTTCTACACTTAGTAGAAACCTATCCTCGAGGTGTTAATTTTGCAAAAGTCTGCTAACAAGCAAAACGATTATTAAATAGGTTATTAATTTAGGTAATAAGAAAGGCGTACACTAAATGACACATAAATACAATGGTAGAGAGAAGAACGGAGTCGAAGGGGAGCGCAAGGATAGCATTTAAACACCTAACAGACGATGTCCTTAAAAAATCATGCAACACAGACTTTATTCTCGGCTTCCTTTGTGGCAGGTCGAGCCTTGCTGTTGGATGACGTATACAACGCACCGTGACACCCAAGCAACCCTTCACATTCTGGACGAGGCAGACATGGACGTTGCCGAATGCACTGACAATGACCTCTACAAACGATTTGGATTGGAGGAACAGTATGAGGTGAACCAACTGACCACATGGCAACGAATTAAGCCAAAAATTTGGGCTGTTTTTGAAATGCCACGGTCATCGGTGGCTGCAAAGGTAGATGTGCCTAACTCTCTTCATGATTTGATTACTTTAGCGATTGTTAAGCTTGCATTCCTCATCCCCCAACCCTAATGGCAAAGTCATTCCAAACAGCAGCATGTGTTTCTTTGCTATGATGGCAAGGATTACAATACTACTTACAAACAATTAGAAGGTCACTTTTTCTTTATACATTCTCTCTTCCAAGCAACTCTTCTCCCAATTAATGACAACAGCCTAAGTTCATTACGAAACCACCAGAAACATGGATATCATTCAATCGTCTACTCCTCGCTTACGGAATTCTCAGCATCCCATTCTTCCCACTGGACCATAAACTTGACTTTATGGCACACATTATTTGTTGAAAAGCAAATCTTTAAAAAATTCGCGATTTTAACCGAATATTTCATTTTTTAACATACGTGCCCTGATTTCTAAAGTGATAAGAATGAATGGCACGGAGTAAGCTTGTCAAAAATTTTAGCGTTCACATTTCTTGCTTTGAGTGACTGATCTTGCTAAATGCACTGCCTTGTTACAGCATCGCCATTTCATCTACTTTGTGCCCTCCTCCCCGCCCACGCACACAGAATGACATCTACTCTTGATTTCAGCTGATTGTAAAAATTACAAAAATTTAAGCTTTTCTCTTAGAAATTGGGAAGCTCTCCCCTAACTGGAAACAAATGTTTTTTTTCTTATTTTGCCCTCCTAATGCTACCGAATCCAACCAGTTTCGGTCATTATAACTCACTTTTATGTGACAAGGGTGATATTGTTAATTAACGAAAACTATTTTAGGTGCTGTGTGTCCTTTCCACATAACTTTTGCGCTAAACCAAAGAAGAAAAGTTGAAAGTACTTCGATGCCATTAAGGCATTTTAAGGACTAACGAGGAGGTCAACAGATCGGCAAAGAACCACAATCTTAAACAAAATTTATTGTGTACAACCATTCTTGACTTCCTCCCCCATGAGTGACTCAGCTAACCTTGTGGAGGCATTTAACTGTCAAAAGTACTCACCCAAACGTCACTGCTAATCTCGTTGGTAGAGCAGAGGCGTAAATACTTCGGTAGGGATTTTAGTTTTGCCCCAGCACAAGATTGATTGGCAAGTAACGTAAGCAGTTATCTTATATCAGCAGCCTTTGGAGGTTTTATGGCTGGTGGTTGTTTATTTTTTCAAAAGCAAAGTGCTTTGCACAGAAGTGAGTGGAGTGCGAGGGGTAGATTGTACGTCTTACGCTTTAATTTTAAATTTGAAAGTAATAATTAAAATTTAAGGAAAGTGAGGACAATTTATGACTGCTGCAAGAGTGCGTGTATGAGCTTGGATCTCGTCAATCACTGAAGTAGCATTCTCCGCTCCTCCTCCATAGACACTGGATGCCGTCTTTGCAGTCTCTTTCACGGTCGCCTCAACGCCATGCATCTTCAACATTTAGCTACAAATTTTTAGTCTACCATAATTAGGTAGGAATTTTCTGAACTATGAACCACCAAACTTACTCAGACATGAGGACATTAAAATCTTAATTAATATTTTACACGATATTTTTTATAATTCTGCTAAAGTAATTATACTGGCAACACAGTTGATTAAGGCGATGGGCTTTGTTCCATTGCCAACGTGCAACTTTCCATTGAGACGTTTGTTCTAGGCACTTTCAAGCGTAGACGGGGCGCAGTTCGATGCACCTACACTAAATTGCCAACAAATTAGGGATGAAAGGACTTCCATTACAAGCTCGTCTTCTTTGACACACATTGGAATGGGAATTAAAATCGGAGTCTTTTAGTAAATGTTCCACGTTCAGCATTGGATGTCTCCTTTTATTGAGAGGGGCGAATTCCAAAGGACTGTCTCCAACGCCTCTATCGGTCGTGTCATTGTAAAATAAGGAGGTTAGTTTTGACAGTCAAATCTATGGCAGAAAGTTGAAGTGACGCTGCAGTGCCGCAAAAACACTTGTTGTGGTGTCTACAATTCCTCCTTTCCTCTTCTCCTCTAATGAGCCTCATAGGAGGAGGATTTGAAACTTGAGCAGCTACATTTGACATTCGTTCCGCAGTGACAAAGAGGGAGAACATTTGTTTTTTAAAGCTCCACGAATTAATTAATTAATTTTCTCAGTCCAAAGCCTAAGAGGCGTAGTTAAACACCAAATACGAATTTCCGTTACCAACGGGTCATAAAAATGGAAGACAAATACTTTTTTTCTTGAAAAGCATTATTTTTAGTGTGACTCTTGGCCTATTTTCATATTAATTAAGCTTTTTGTCAATTTTAATATCTCCAACTGGCAAGGTATGATTGCAAGTAATGAGATGCGAATTTCGCTTCAAAACGCCCAAATTATTTAGACAATTGCTTCACTAACCGGCTGAATTAGCATCGAAAACTTCAGATTTTTCTAAGTTTAATAAGATCAATTTGGAACTTCAGTGGTTTTGAGGTAAGGAGATAGTGTAGGAGCATTCAAAGTGCCCCCAACGCTCGTCACTCAAAAGGCTGTCACTCGGGACGCCGCACGCTTCAGTCTTGTAAGGCGAATGAGTCTTATAGTAAAGCCGACCTAGTGAAAACTGCAATCTTTCCACATTGTGGCGGTCGAATCTACTTTACAAACAAAAAATTTTTTGCCTGAACCAACTCACTCCGCTCAATCGTGCGTTTCGCTTAGCTCATCGAGAATAACGTTTATTTATGCAGCGCTGCGGCCTCGGTCCTCTCTGTAAAATAGTTTCTACAATAATATTAGTTTGGTTAAGCTTTGAGTCGACTTTCACCGCATGCTCCACTTTATTTTCACAGCTAGCGGAGTCAATAGAAAAAACACGTGCATGTGGCTCTTCTTTCCCACCACACGATCGCATCTTGGCCAACACAGCTTCTCGTGGATGAGGTGAAGTCCAACTGTCAAATCATGTATTTTACAGGGAGGTGGCCAAAAAAACACGCAAAAGTGGTTGGTGCGCTTAAAACAGAGCAAATCTGAGGCACTGGACTTACTGTTAAGGAGTGGGATGATGTTTCTGTCAAATGACAACTGAAACCGAAGACCTTTCGACTCCACAGTGCCTTCACTTGATGATGATTTTGTATTGCTTAATTTTACCCATATTAGGGATTTACCCTCGTAAATATTAAATCGAGTCAAATACTTTTAAGTTTTATTGTGAATAAGCGTTTTTTCGCTTTATCCGTTTGAAAGAGTAATGCAAGGAAGTCGCCCATATTTGATTTTGGAAGCAAATCGACGAACTGCAAACCTAAGCCTCTCCTCGGCGGTTAAGACGTCTTTTGACATGAACTTTTTTGTTCAACTAATCAATTTAGCAGCATTTAAAACCTACTGAGGAAGTGCCACGTTACTCTTGGCATTTTTTTAAAATAAGCAGTGCCAAACCTCCTTTGCTATTGCAGTCAAAATCTCATCTGAACTGGTTTATGGAAATAAACAACACAGAGGCATAACTTTGCGTCTTCCTAACTACGTGATATGAAAAAATATCGGCGTCTTGACCTTGCAAACGCTATGGATGCAGAAGTGCCTTTCATTAAGGCGTCCCTGGGCTGTGACAGCTTATGAATCTGCACCTTTGAAGAGTTGCGCAATTTTTCGAATCACTACCACCTCATGAAGTGATTTCTAGGCAGACGGATTAATTTGGGGACCAATTTTATGCCATTTGTCGAAATTTCATCATCCGAGATGAAAAATCATTAAAATGATGATTCCATTCTTCTTACCCTATGTTTGAATTGCAATTGGATTTTGGGTTTGGCTGAATTTTATTCTCGACAACTAGCGATTCTCTGCGTGGAGTACACGGATTTAATAAACGGACGTCAAATTTCTTCACAACTTGAGACAGGCTACCAGCCATCGGGAAAAGCTTCACATCCACCAAAAGTAGTTTCTACACAGGTTATTTTTTACAACATTACTGGTCGGTCTGTCCATGATGGTCGTGACGATTAGA
>UYWX01000487.1:0-12601 GCA_900622495.1 Hydatigera taeniaeformis
TGGAGGGATGGAGGGAGGGAGGGAAGGAGGGAGAGACAGAGAAAGAGAGAGAGAGAGGTGGGAAGAGTGGAGTGCGAGTTAATGAGTGGGTGGGTGAAAAAATTGGTCCGCATTTGGCAATGTGATGGTTGTTGGTGCTGCTGTTGGTGCTGCTGCTGCTGCTGATGATGATGATGATGCGTGAGTGTGGGTGCATGAGTGGGGTGAGGGAGAGGGTGGTAGTTGGGAGGGAAGATGAGGCAAAGTGTCAAGAGACGAATGGGAGGAGTGGTGAGTGCGAATGCGAATGGTGTGGCGGTAGCGGTGGAGGCATTGGCATAGGCGTAGGTGGAGGTGGAGGTAGAGGCGTTGATGGTATTGGAGGAAATGTACGAATGTGTGCACTACAGTGAGCTGAGGAGGCAGTTGGCGTGACACTGAAGTTGTGCACACAGTCATGACCTCATTGGCCTCACTTCTCGACACGAATTAGATGTGGTGAAGTGTCACTGCGTGGATCAGACTGTTAAGCAAACGAGCCAGTGTCACCGATTTGATCACCACGTGTCAATTATGGGTGAGTCATCACATTGCCCAATGACAGATCATCACTTTGCGAGTGAACGACACAATCCTTACTACTACTACCACCACACAATTGAACATGGTGTGGCAAATGTGCCAAGCCTCACATAAATGTGTGACAGTTGGTGGGGAGAATTGAGGACGTGTTGGAGGACGAGATGTTGTTGACTAACTGCAAGTACACAGAGAACGCCTTGATGAAGGGAGCACTGTGATTGGTTGATTGTCGACTCAGAGGCACTAGAATCGTTGCAACATTGCTGCTGCTCTAGGGTCGGCAAAATGGTGGTATGAGGGGCATTAGTTGGCCCATAGTTGTCATTAACAACTGAGTGGACGTGTTGGCTGCTAATCCGTGTGATGTGGATGTCAGGAAGCGGGAGGGAAGATACTCCTTTGGCAACACCAATGTCCTTCTGCCATATCATCGCATATATTTGCTCATTTTCCATTTTTCATTACTAATCTATCCTTCTACTTCTTTCCTTTCTGTCTGTTTGGAAACCTGGGCACGCATGACTCACTGTTTTGACCGGTCCACATGGCCCTGTGGTACGGTTTTCAGTGTTTTGGGTACTGTTTCAGCGTCCTATTAAATCTTTTTGTCTGCGGTGGAAAAGACGAACAGACATAGTCGTCGTGTAATTCTAAAGATTGTTACTTTGACCAAATGTTGCAGAACATGGATCATTTAGCATTGGCCTACGACTCCACGTCTCTTCGTTATATTCCACATCAAGTCTTTTTTGAGAAAATTTTTCAACTTATTTTTAAATGTGGACAACTTAAAGTCCTTCGAAAATTGATGGATGGCTTGGACTATGAACAGTGTCAACGTGGGCATACGACTACTCTCATTTGCGATGTGGTTGAAATTGTGATCTAGGAATGTTTGTGTATTGCAGGAAGAAAAAAAAGGACTTCTAAAATTTTTATTAGGTACAATCTTTGACTGTTACACTCACTAAAAGTGGCGTATTTGTTTTATGCTTTAAACCTTGCACGCTTTGACTCATTTTACCCAGTCAAACACACTACATGCGGATAAATACACTGAGAATGAACAGCATACACAAAGCAAGTGAATTTAAGATGCAATTTTTAAATAATCGGAATTTTGAAATCCATTTAAACTCTAATTATAATTTAGCATTTTAAATTTAACTTCATAGCAATTATTAATAAAGTTACAACTTTATCATTCCTAAGGATTTGATAATAGGAGGTGAGGTATTTTCTTTTAATCACTCCAAAGGGCTTTTGATAAAGTGATTGAATTCGAGAGTATTCTACACGTTCAAAAACTGACAATTTAGAGAATCTTATTATTCTACAGTATCTTAGTGTTCTTGGCTAATTTAGGCGTGAAAAAGACATGCATGGTAGATTGTAGAAGTCGATCAACTTGACATCATCATGCATGTTAATACACTGGCATTATTTTGCAATTGCATCAATTATCAAACCCGTAACTTTGCTTTGTCTCCATCATTCTAAACGGTAAAAACGGTTTTATCAATCAAAATTTATTGTGGGTTTTCCATATAAATATATATATTGCCGTTGTGAATATCGAAAGCACTTCAGCTACGAATAATCTACTTCTACCCACGTCTACAGCCTTCTAGACTTGCTTGCAGTTAGCAATAAATCTTTTGCCAAGCTAAAAGGCCTTAACTCGACTGTTCAAACAGTCCAACACACTACGAGCCCTAAAAACCGGTCATTTTTCACAAGCACACTTTGTCACCTTTTCCAAATCTTAAAATCGCGCTCTTTACTTGGGTATTTGTGACCTTTAACGAGTTGCTGAAGTGAGTAAGTAAAAAGTGGCTAAAAATTTGTTCTCCTAAAAAAGAAAAACAGCACATTCTTTTTGTGTTTCAAGTTATGTATTTCGTGCCAATGATGACTAATTCTGGTGGGTAAAAGTGTCTAACGCCTATGCTCACTATTCCGTTCTTGGATCACATAATTTGGGTCACTTTTACGTAGCTCACTATGATTTTAGAGAAATTACCAAAGCACACAGATTTTTTAAGGACTACATTAAATTTGGAAGAATGCTGGGTAAATACATTAGACAGAAAAAAGTTTTAGGTTTGATTCGCTATAGCCGTCTCGAAAATGCCCTCCATGTACCTTGGTGGGTTAACTTTTGCGGAACTGTCAAGTAAATGCCACGGCCTATTCGCATGGCTTATTAGTTACGCCTCGTTATCTTCTCTATGCTTTGAGTCAACTTCCTCCTACGAGTGCAGCGTCTGTGATCCAATTATTTCTTTATTGCAAAATGGATTTGTGATGCAGCATTTGGCGATGCGCAAAATGTCTAAGCAGTTAATTTGTCTTGCCGAAATTGCTTATTATTAATTAAGACAAACTCTCCTTTTCAATTAGAACAAACAGCTACCTGTCAGCACTGATCGTGGGTTTTACATGGCCAGGCATTGGAGCGTTCTGCCGCCTTCCACACATCCCCATCCTCTACCGTACCGCAACCAGCCAACATTTTTACATAAAATTAAAGAGTCCTAAAGACAACAGGCATCTAGAGACTTGTGCCTTTAGCGGCTTGACGGGTCCTGCCACAATGTGGGCAAGGACTATTACGCGTTTATGCCTCATGAATTTACCAACAATTTAATTTTACCGACTTCCCACAAATAAAATTTCATTTTTCCAACCTCTGGAATTGGCGAAAGTAATTTTCTTTTACTAATCAAAGCAACACGGCATTCATTTCGATGACTCACGCCGAAGCAGGAGAAAGTAGAACCTTTTTATAACCAACTTTAATTACTAATTTCTCAAGCACCTCTCGGCAATAGATGTTCCCCAAATAGGCGCGGTTGGCATTTATGATACCTGAGAGAGGATTACATTAACACGAGGGTATATGAAATGCGAGCAGATTGGAAACCGTAAAAATAGTGGCCATTACATCTTCGGAAGTGTAGTCTAAATTCATACTATCAAAATCATGGAGCAATGAATGAAGAAAGTGTTGTACAAACAGGAGATTGGATGCGAAATGAATGGAACAAATGATTGCGTGAAACAAAAGAGAGGCGGGTGTGAGCTGTATTGCTGTTTATAAAGTAAGTTTCTGACGAAAATTTGCATTAAATTTTCTCAATTGAGTGTTTATTTACCTTAAACAAGCCTTTTGCTTGGAAAGTCAGTTTTATTTGCAATTTCAAAGCACCGTTCACACGAAACCCACCGGTTTATCGCAACCATCATTCCCGCAGACACCAAATTCCATGCACCAAAAGTTGGCAAAGAAATTAATTGCTCTTTGACCCCTTTATGTGGGACATTTCTTTTCTCCTGCAAATATGTACCACCAAATTAACAAATTGTCACAGAATGTCATTTGCTAGCGTATATTCTAAACCATATTTCTTCACTCGTGTGCTACAAGTTTGATGGAAACCAAGACAGTTATTAGATCATTTACAACACTATGTGATCTCTGAATAATGACGGCAATCCGTCCAAGTGATATCGCAGGAACCGAGTTTAAAATGAACTGTTTACTTTACTCGATGCATAAACATCGGCTTCCCTGCCACCCTCGTTGCCATCCCCGCCTCCACATAGTTACTGATTGAAGATAATTACGACTACTCATTTTAGTGTTCTATTCTGCCAACTTCTGTCAACAGCGTCAAGCTTACCATTTTGAATAACTAAGGAAAATCGAGGGGGAAATTCTTAAGGCGTCGCAGTATACCTTCATGCTCGGCCTCGCTGCGCCACGCGGTTATCGATTTTTGGCGGTGCGCTCAGTGGTGCTGGACCGACAGGTGGATTATTCCTGTCCACGTCATTTTTACTGCTTATTTAGATCTTCAAAAGCCAGCGCAAAATAAATATGAACGTAATGACCTTTTTGTGAACAATTCAGACATGTTTTATTATTTTGTACAGCGTCAACCATGCGTGAGGTGTTTGGATGACCGAAACATCGTGGCAGCAAATATTTACGAGTCTGACACCAGTTCACTTCACCCCCATAAATAATGTAGCTATTCACATTTCAAACAAGCTGTGGCTTTAGTCACCCATCGCTCTGCAACTTTATGACAATGAGATTTGCGAGCCAATATAGTCACACAAGGTTAATGCGGCGACTCTGCTTATATCAACTGGTTTATGGTCGAATAAATGAGGTTGTAAGATGAAGAATAGGGATGCGAGATGCGGGACCAGGTGGATAAGCATCGTGACCAAATCGTGTGGTTGTCAAAACATCTACCCTGGGTGTAGAGTGGGAAGAAGTGGGCTTTTTTTATCCAATCCTCCCACAACGCACCAATGAGTCACCAGTCGATTTAGCATTGGTTAAAGTGTTTCCTTACAACCGGAAGGAGGCGGCAAAAAGGATGCTTAACTAAAGGCGACACTTTAACTTAGTCAATGGCAGTGTTAAGCCTGAGTCATGGGTCGACAACAGACGGTTTAAAGCTTTCGATAACAATCAGGACCACATTTACAAATGCTGCTGTTAATTTACTTTAAAAAACTTTAAATTAATTGGTAGGCCTTTTAATCATGTGTCAACAATTGGACATTATGTTGGTCTAAGCCATCACCCTCAAAGTCATCTTCATTCTTAAACCGCTCACAAGGTTACTATCATAGACCGTCAGAATGTGTCAATGGATGACCCAAGCGCCTTACTCCTTGGCTCCTCTGCTTGTAAGACTCTCCTAAACAGACTTCAGCAATGGCTGGAGGAGGAAGAGGAGCAGCAGCAGCAGCAGCAGAAGCAGGAGTAGGAGGAGGAGGGGGAGGAGGAGGAGGATTCGTTAATAAGGAGTCAAATGTGGCACGAAAGAGGAACACTTTGCATACTCAATTACATCGAGATGATAGTGCTAAAATGGGAGCCAACATAGCTTACTACTACTTTTTCTAAAAAAAAAAGTGACGCACGATTACTCCTACCCTGGAGAGGCAAGAGGCGAGGCTTGGGTACATTAAAACGCCTCATCCGATTGGTCCCCGATTGAGTGCTTGATCAAAGCGCCGACGTTAGGAATGAGTTGCACAGGCAGCTCCCACCCCAAAGAAATAATGGAAACAAACCTGCCCAAGTGAATTAGCCTACAAAATGACACGCAAAAAGCAGGATTTTAGGGTGGGGAGCGGAACAAAGGAAAGAAATGGGGAGAGGCGAAAATTAAAACACAAAAAAGTGAACAAAGCTTGACCCACATTTTTGGATCCTCCAATGCTGCTTTATAAGTAATGCAGACTGATGTTTCATTTGTCAATTGTTATAATTATGTAAGGGCAGAGCGAAGAGGTTGTCAAACGGACGACCCTAGGAAGTCGAGAGGGGAGGACTGGAGGATGGTACAGCAAAGTTGTAAGCAAAAGGATTCAGAATGTGAGAGAAGGAAGAAATAAACTCGATTATTTGTTATTGAAACTCTGAGGCAGTGCTCTTACCTACGCCGGTAGATACAATGCAAAGCTATGCTTAGCAGCATAGATTCATGTCTTGACGTGTTGAGACCTATCAAGCAAAACCGCCCTTCCACCCCTTCCTCCCTTCAACCCCCCTGGGAATGATCAATAGGCAGATGAGACTGCAAATTGAAAGGTCTTGACAACTACGCGGTGGTGCGACGCACTGTGGTGCGTCATTTGGTGACAGGAGGCAGGCGATAAACATGTCGTATTCTGTCAAACTTATTCTACAAACCTTCACCACTGCTTTCATTTGTAATATTTTTGAAAATGTTGGTCTTTGCGAAGCTGATGAAGGGAAACAGCATGATGAGAAGACCATTAATATAACTTAAATGGAGATGAACGGTGACTACTGAAGGAAGCAAGACAAAAGAACCAACAAAAGACACGATGGCTACCAAAGTTTTGGTTTACATGTGATATAAAAACACGGATCGAGTGTTCCACAATGCATGCGTAGGATTAAGAGGAACGATGGTTTAACAAAATGAATGCAGGTTGAGCAGATGGAGGAGAGGTTGCAAGAGTGTTTGAGGTGTAGGCGGGCGAATCGATGCATTGGTGGATTCGACGTAGTCAAGGGGGATGGAGGCAAGGCTGGATTGATGAAACAGTGGGTGGAGGGATTTGCGACATGGACGAATGCAAATAGTCGGGATGAATTGGCGTGATGATGAATGCGATCTGCATGGATGGACGGACGGACCCGAAATGCATGCACAGGTTGCAAATGTGAATGTGTGGATGAATGTTGATCTGATTAGACCAGAAGAGATGGAAAGGCATGCGTTAGGTGAATGCATGGATGGTTGAATGGATTTGGGATGCGGATTGATGGTGAGGTCGAGGGTCGGTGGACGAGTCGACGGATGGATGGATTTGGGTTGGCTAGGAGGACTCAAGTTGGGCGATGGGTCAAGAATGTGAATGGATAGGAGGTTCCAAGTTGAATCCACCATGGACAGATGCACTCGGGATAGATGTAAAATGCGGACAGATGCGAGATGGATGAATTTGGAACGGCCAACGTAGGCACATCCAAAGTGAATACTTGGGTAAGCGATGGATGAAGAAGTGGTTTGATGGATTTGAAAAGGTAGATTGAAAATTGGTTTGATTTAGAATGCACTTTGGAATGACAAATGCATTCAACATGGACGACTTCCAGTTAGGTTAGTCGCCTTGAAGTAACTTGAAACAGGTTGATTTGATGTGTTTGGCACAGATGAATTTGAAATAAAAATGGCGATGTGGGTGGATACAGGGTGGATGAACGAATCTGGGGATGGGTGGAGGCTAGTAAGTAATAGAGGAGTTGACTTAAACAAAACCTCGAATTCGCCTTGTTTATTTCACCTTGTTAGCATAATTTATCATCCCTACAGCCACACACGCACACACAGACAAGCATTGACGATGTGGATGAATAATGCCCAGCCGTCCCATCGCGCCCTAGCCTGAACGCCAGATCCCATTTAGCCCTCCACAGCTGAAGGAGCGAAAGAAAAGTTGCAATGCCAAACCTTGCTCTCGGTATTTGTGAAGACCACAAAAATCACCTTCCCATACAAGCGACGTCCTCACACTCCACCTCCCACCCCTGCCTGGTTGGAGTTGGTGGAAATGGACGACAGATGTTAGAGGGAACCAGCTACAACACGAAACCCACTCCTCCTGAAAGCATGTAGGAAAAAAACAGTACATTCACTTGGAAGGTGAGACTTTGACGGAGGTGCCTGTCTCCTCCTACCAATCCCCAGGGTAGCATTTACTTTTGAGTAGGAAAACAAGCCAACACGCCCCACGCGTCTGACCGTTAGCCTACGTCCGCCTCTCAGTCAAGTATATCGTCCCTGCCTCCACCAACAACCCAGCAACACCTTGCCTACTGTCCTCCCTGCTGCCCATCACCACACTGAGGTTCAGCCTGGCAGACTAACCACTATCGCACCGATGTGTGCTCCGACAGCACCACAAAAGAGAAACCCTCAAATCGTTGACTGCCTACAGCCTCCACTCCGATCCAATTCCGCAGTTCCAAGTGGAGATGAAATCACAGACACATGAGGTGCGTCAAATCACCGTCGTCGTCGTCGTCAATGTCACAACAATCAGAACCGCCCAGACCGGCAAAGACGACACAGACCGAGTGCCGTTGGATGCTCGCCAAGGGAAGGGCTGAAGGCAAGTACGTAGGAGAAAAATAAGAAGTCGACACAAGTTTGTTGAATGTATAAGCAAGACGCGACAAGACGGGAGCGCAGTGAGTGCCAAGGTGGGAAGAGGAAGGGGGGGGGGAGGAAAGAGGTGACAGTCCATCAGATCGATATAGATAACTTGTGAAAAGTTAGACAAGTAACTACAGAGCTGGTGGCGGTGGTGGATGAGCTATGAGAATGCAACGCAAGTCATTCAGTCACGATGGTAAAGTCGTTTTGTCAGCTGTAAAATCAGATGCGGGATGAATGCGGGCGGAGACTCGTTATCATGGCGAAGAATTGTACATAGTACATGCTGCGATGGAAACAGTGCCTAGCTCTCCTCCACAGCAGTATCACCGTTGACATGCACATCCACATTGTTGGACTGGAGTGACTGAGCCGAGTCAATTCCCAGATTGGCAAGCTTTTCTGCTACGCTTACGTCCGTCTTGGACTCCTCCTCCGACTTCTGAAGGTAGGACAGGAAGGTTAGAGTCGCATACGGAAAAGCAAGACATCCTGATGGTGGAGACATGAACTCACCTCAGAGATAGAGGCAATGTTCTCCTTTTCCCCTTCCATAAATGTTTCCGGCTCTCCGAGAAACTGTTCCTCACCAATATTCTCCTGAAGTCCGTTCAAGGATGGAGTAATCTCCACAAGAGGCTCATTCGACGACTCTGCTGCAGGCTCTGGAATGGTTGTGCCATGATCGACCGTTGAAATCTCCTCTGATTGGGCTTCAGCATCGCCAGTATGCTCTTCTGGCTGCAGAAGGGGAAGGAGACTTTAACAGAATGTTGGAAGATTAAGACACAAACTTAGACATTCCTACCTTCTCTTGAACCGGTTCAGGGGCGGGCTGATCCGATTTTGCAGCCTCATCAGGCTTTTCCTCATGGACGGCCGCCTTTGACGCCTTTGCCTTCTTGAAGGAAATCTTCTTTTGCATCCAAATTATTGGGTTAGATTTCTTATGGGTAGACTATAATGCACAAAGCATGAAATCCAGCACCAGCCACCAATCAGTCAAGGTAGCATACAAAAACGGGGTAAGAAACGCACTTTTGACTCCTTAGGCTCGTCAACTGCAGGAAGCGTTGCAGCTGTTGTATTGGCGGTCGAACAGTCCCCGTTCTGTTCATTTGCAGACGCATTTCCATCAATCGGTGGAATGCTATCACCATTCACATTCTCCCCAACCTCCTTCAATTGGGTAATCGTTCCCTCAGGTTGAGTAGATGTCTGGAGAGAGGTCAATCATAAGAGCAGTAAAGAATCCACTCCATGGGGAGGAGACAAGAAAGGAGAAAAGAACTAACCGTTGCCTGAGCTTCCGGCGTAATAACAACTTTGGAGGATCTGCCTCCCATTGCAAGTCTGTGAGAGTGTGTGTGCGTGCAACAAAAAAGGACAAAGAACTCGCAAACACGAAATATAGACAGAGAGAGGAGTCGAGGCCACAAAGAACGCAAGGACAACAAAAGGTAGTGAATAAGGCAGCCCGTACCTGCGGTCGTAGGCTAGGCCTGACTCACTTGCCTTCTCATTGGTCCATCCAAAGTGAACTTCAAGCATGCGGACAGACAGGCTGTGTGGTGGCATGACGCATTTCCCGGTGCAGCAACCAATCACACGACGAGTTAACATCAGTTGTGCATACACACGCACGTGCACGTGCGGATGTAGCTACGGCCGAGTGATGGTCGTTTTGACTGGGTTTAGGGTAGGGATGGTGGGACAGACAGGCAGACCGGAATCTCTACGTCTCCCTCCATCGGTTTTAGGAGCCCTAGGCGTTTTCAAATGCCACCGAGTTGGGGAAAGGGAGGATAGCTGGGTTAATCTCTTTGTTCGACTAGGCGATCTTGGGGACACCTTAGGGACATCTCTCATCCTAATCCCGGCTTCAAATAGCCTCTTTTCCTTGTTCAACAGCTGCTAGAACGTCTGGAGCCTCGAAGTCAACTTACCAGCCACAGAGCAACCTATCAACCAATTTGCGAAAGGAAGTCACAAACACTCAGATTTGGTCAACTTCCCCTCTGTTGTCGCAATGGTGTCCAATGCCTTGTGTCATCGCCTTAACTCTCATACTTTGTCCTCTTTTTCTTGAGGCCTCCCATTTTCGGCATGGCCTGGATGCCTTCAGGTTGGCAAATCATCGGGTGTGATTTTTTTTTTTGTGAACACGCCTGGCTTCACAACGTGTTGTCACTTGCCAAGTGCAAACTAGTGTTTATGTGTGAATGAGTGTACATTGGCCTGGACTGCCATCACTAGGGTTACACATGATAATCCACCTCTGCTTACTTTTCCGATCACTTGGTTCCCGCCCTGATGCGTTAGATTGGTGGTGGGTCCTGTCATTTGAGGAGTTGTGGAGGCTTATGCGTTGCTATTGGCGCTGTCATGCATTTTTCGCGTGATGATAAGACATCTTGTTTACACATTATTCGGCTGGATAGGAGAGAGTTGTTGAGGTTGCCAAGCAAGCGTATCCGATCTGTCATATAGCAACGAATGACAATAGCATCTATGGTTTAGCAAACTTGATGAGAGAACACTGTTTTACCGAACGTATGACTTGGGCTGGTGGTGCTCTCTCATCTACCACACTAAACCCATGGTGCGAGACCATCCAACAGCTGGTCTCGGTGGAAGAGAAAGTAACTATTGTTGGGCTTTGAAGTTCACTGACGCTTTCAGGCCGAGAAGCTTCTGTTAGAGGTGGTGAGTTGTCCAATAGCTGAAGGTCAGCCTACGGATGCGTCGAAGATCTTTCTGCTCATTTTCGTTGACCCTCAAAAGGCGCAGGAGGAGAAGTATCTATCTTTCAGATTAATCAAGCTTTCAAAGTAGTATAATAAGGTGAAAGACTCTCTTTAAAATGAAAGGGTTGGAAGCTGTTGCGTCGGCAAAGTTTTTTTTCTCTTCACACCCATTTATCCACAAATAGCCGGTTTTTTAGGACGGAAAAAGTACTAAAAGCTGAAGTTGAAGCCTATTTTCCGTTTGCATCGAAAAAAAGGAAAATTTAAAAAAAAATAAGGAGAGGAAACTGTAACAACTGACAAATGAGGGAATAAATAATGCTACTTAAAAATAATAAGTAAACACAAAGTTGTAAGGTGCGAGAGACGGACTACAAATTCATCCGTTAAGGCCAGCGAGAATCATTCCAAAAGGAAGTGTGTGAGTGCTTCATTTTTGCAATCTATGTTTGGTGTAGTATTTAAGTTAAAAAATTTGGGTCCATCGTATAAATCGATCTAGTTTTGTTTAGCATTTACAGCACAAAGTAGTGCACTACAATGAATGAGGTTGGATTTTCAGACGAGTTCTGAAAGTCTCATCGATGCTGGCAAAAGAATTCACTCAAAAGTGCGGTTCATGTTCTCTAGCTACATGACCACAAATTATAACTTCCATGTTCTGTTCGGCTTAAATTAAGTAGAATGACAATGAGCCTCCCCAATAATTTGTACTGCTTTCCTTAACGTGGACAGACTTTGCCATCCAACAACCCTTAGTATTCAATGATTTGATCGAACCCATTAAAGTGCTTCTTCCTGATTGGTTTGTAGGACGATTTATTGCATAGGGTCGTATAGGGTCAACCGCAATCTCGAACAGTTTTTAGCCAAACAACTGCACGTAGCCATCGTGGAACCGGTACGTTGTGTTTTCTTCTTTTTCTGCTTCCCACCTCCACAGGAGATGTATTCTTTGAGGTTGAATTAAGTTGAGCGGCTCGTCTCTTTGGTTGACGCGCCTTACAGATCTAAATCCACAGCAAGAGAAACAAGTTAGTGCGATGTCTGAGGCGACTGACTGCACAGAAGTGACACCTGTTAAGGCGGTCTTCTCAGTGTAGCTTCAGCATTATACAAACCAAGGCATCGGAGTAGCGAATTTTACCCTCATGTCACGGGTTTTTGAATGAAGCAAACATTAGAATAGACTACTGTCTTAATCCTCCTTAAAATTTCGCTCCATTTGACAAGAAAGAATTTAATGTTGCGCAAGACGATTCAAAATGGCCCAAAAAGCTATTGTTTTCGAGCTTCAGACATTCCATTGTTTGTCAGGCTCGATGCAAACATTAAAAATGACGCAGCTAAACTAAAGCATAGAGTCATGTTGAAGATGACTGTCTTGACAGTGAATCCGAAGCATCCGCCAGGACGTTGACTCGTCTTGGTTTAGGCAATGAGCAAATCAAAGCCACTTTATAGTTTCAGCAGCCTTTAACGACTCCATCGTGGCTGTATTGCAAACTGAGTATCCGACACAGTCAACAGTTCATAAAAACTCCTTGCCAAAGTTTGTAGTCAATGCGTCAACAG
>UYWX01000488.1:0-12558 GCA_900622495.1 Hydatigera taeniaeformis
TCCGCGAGCTTTGGGAATTGGGTATGTTAGTTGCACCTGACACCTATTTGCAAAGTAAGGGGGAGAAGTAACTTTAAGACGACCAATCAATTAAAATGAGATGTGTGAACAAATCAGTCGCTATCACAGTTAACAGCATCCATTTTCTTTGGATTTGAGTGAAGACATTTGCTGTCCTTTGGCTGTTATTCGAAATGCTGGCTTATTTCACTTACGTAGAATTATGTCCAATGCAACTCGCACATATTGCACACACAACTTTAAATAGCTAATGCTGATAATGTGTGTCATCGAAATGGAAGGCGTGAACGTGAGTAGTCTTGTAGCTCACATTTCATGTCTTTATTAGTCTCATTTGGTTAGCGATAATGAAACTACCAAAACTATTGGATAAAATGCCTTTATGCCTTGCGCTGGTTGGTTGCGCCATAAAACGACTTAGCCAATAGCACTGGTAAGAAGGTCTACAATTTTGTGATCAGGGTGTGCATATGTACGTTGGCACTCGGCTGTGGCTCATCGATGGAGGGTCTTGTTTGCGGGGTATGCGAGAAATTGTGAGTTACTTACGTACAAGCAACAATTTATCGTAATGGCATTGTGATGCAATGGGTTTGGAAATAGCATATTCTTACCGTACGTTTAACATCTCCCAATTATATTTAGCAAGTTAATCAGTTCTGGGACTTTGCACTGAGGTGTTATCTAAATGGAAATGTAATTATCACATCTCATTGTGTGTTTGAGAGCTCGCATTAGATAGATGGATGAGAATGAGGCCAGGAAGGCATTAGCAGTGGATAAGGCCGCTGAGAATGGACTAATTCGTCTGCACGTCTTCTTCAACTTTGTGGTGTTCTATGCATTCTCTTAAAAGAATATTTCTCTTATAGCGGTGCCTGCAATAGTAGATCGCAAAAGTCATCATATGGAATGCTTAAGTGTCTATGCGTCTGTGTTTTTAACCTTATTTCAGAACCATGTTGTCATGCCTTTCCCTCACCAGTAATCTTTGCATCTTCCATTGTGTCGAGAAGGTTAAGCAATCCCTACACTCTGCCGTGCGGGCACACTTTCTGCTTGAGGCCCTGCCTATTGTCAAATACCAATGCCACGAAGTCGTATTGTACCCACTGCCGTGCAACATATGATGTGGCTGAACTACGCCCTAATTACGCTGTTTTGCTCCAGCTTAATCAGTTGTCTCGCCAACAGCAGCAGCAACAACAACAACAGCAGGTTCGTAACCAGATCCAGGCGGAGGACCAAAATCGAGACAGCGGACAAGACCAAGTAGAGGGACATCAGGTAGGAATTGGAAACGGTGTGCCATCTTTCCATTTTTTCCATGAGGTGTTTTATTCTGCCCGAAGGAGTCTTATTTGTTGTGCGTTTTGTAAGCATCTGCTGTAGTTTTACAATGGCTTATTTTAGCGTACGCTACAGGCATCAGCCTTATGTGGGTTTAATGAAGGTTTCATGCCTGACTATTTGCTATTTACAGACATAGATGCTTAGCTAACTGGTTGACTGCAAGGGTGGGAAAGGATCCGTTGTTATCTTATGCACTTTTTCAGATGTTTATTGTTTGTATAATCGTTTTATCATTTTGCTCTATTCAGACAAGCTTAATTGAGAAAATGTTAGCGCTTGGTGTAAAAGATGAAGGGGAGAATTTTCGTAAAATCAGGTAAATTTGGTGTTATTGTGTCTTTAGCTTGACATAAGCGGCCCTAGCTTACTTTTTCCGTTTTAGTTGTCAAGAAGAAGACAGGAGTGTAATTAATGATGCTTCCACGTCAAAACTGATATTCATCAGCGGTATCACCCCGAAAATAACGCGTAAAAACTTAAAGGAGTACTTTTCGCGCTACGGAACTGTAAAAAACGCATTTATTTCACCCCACAAACAATTCGGCTCTGTTACGTTTGAAAGTGAGGCGTCTGTGCGCAAAGCTCTCTCTGAGCCCATACAGTTTATCTGTGGTAACAGGGTTGGAGTGAAAGAGTACATCAACAAGAAGAGGTATGACTTCTGTTACGTTGTTTTCTGGAAATATTGCCTGCGAGGGATGTTCTAATTCGTCTGTGTAACATTAGTGATGCATGGGTTTTACAAAGGAATGGGGGTTCTTTTATTTGGCAATTACTTAACTACCTCCGGGGCCTAATCCAATTCTTTTTAATCCCTTTCAGACTGTTTGGGTTCCTTTCTTTCAGAAGAGCTAGAAAGTCACAGGCGGTGGTAGAATACTGTAGATCACAAGGGAAATTAATCGAATTCGATTAGACCGCTGAGATGTTAAAGCTGACCAATTATGCATTTGCCGCGCATCATAAAATGTGGTTGAAATGCGACTAGTTCTCTATCACTTTCCAGACAGGGTAGTTGCGAATCGCAATCGCAGGGCGGGACGACGCCTGTGCCGGACTTGGACTTTTCTTCGGGAATCCCGTTTGTGTCTTCAACAGTAACTGCACCAATTTCTGAACCATCTCCAGAGGAGCGACAGAAAATTTTCGTTGGTGGTATTTCGCATGCCACAACAGTAGATTCTTTAAAGGCAGCGTTATCAAAACTGGGTCCTATTAAGAAGGTCGATGTTAATGCCGAAAGGGGCTTTGCAATAGTCGTGTTTGATCGACTCGAGACGGCTGAATTAGCCACTTCTGTTCACTGGCACATGGTCGATGATGCTCTGGTGGAAATGCAACCCTTTATCCCCAATAAGACTACTAAAAAGTCTGCAGACTATGGGAAAAAACTGTGAGTAATGTGCTGTGCGTTCACGTTTTGTCACCATCATATACTTGTAATGAATAGAATAGTTTGCTGTTGTTATAACTGAAAATATTTGTCTCCATACGTAGATCTCACGAACCTCCTCAAAAGTCATTCGAGGTAGACTCACTTTTTTATTCTCCTCTCGAGAGTTAGATAGGAAGTTTAGGTGTTCTATTCTCCAGTCAGTGAACACTACTGTCAAATTGAATGTCTTCTCCATTCTGTTTCATGACCTTCAAGGGACGTTCACTTTTATACTGTGTATTTTAGCAATGCCATAGGTGCTCAAGACCCTCTCCACTCCTTGCAGCTGAAGCAGGTGCAGAAGCGGAAGCGGAAGGGACGGAAAGTGGGTGCAAATCTGACCCAAGAGATACCATTATTGTCCACACCTTGTAGCACATGTCAGACGTCAACTGAAGTTGGACTGCTGGTTTTTTGTCACCATTGTCACCTCGAGATCTGTCCGCAGTGTCACGAGACTCATCGCAACTATGTAAGCATTAGTATTATTTGAGTTTTGGTGCATTTTCTCTTTTTCACTTAAGATATATCTTAACTATGATTTGATGGGTAGTACACGTTTGCCTCTTCACGACGTGCGATTGGTTTAGAGAACTGATGGGGAAGCTTTTGTGTGTTTGAATGACTATAGGCTACAGGCAGGGCATTTCAGAGGCAGAATTGGTAAGGGGCTTGTATTTCGTCTTGATTACCTGCGAAACGGGAAATTACCAAATACCACGAGATGTCACCTACCATCGCATCATTACAAATATGGGTAGCAGAGAATAGTTCTTACTTCCCTATTTTGTGCCATGTCTGGATTTCATAACTCAAAGTTGATAAGCAGTTGATAGCAGATCTGCACACAGTTTTTTTCTCTTTTCCTTCATGTAGTACCTCCTAATGCTGCGTCACAAGATGAATGAAATATCCCGCCAATTTGAAACCTTAAAGCTGAAATATCCTGCTTTGAAGGAGCAAAAAAAGGCTAAGGAAAAAATTATTAACGCCTTGGATGAAGTAACGCAGCAGCTGTCCCTGTCTGCCAACAAAGCTCTGAATTTTGCCATGGCTGAACTGGCGACGCTGAATGAGATCGGTGAGAAGAGACTAGGTCCAATTATTCGTCAAATCGGATTTCTCTCTGACGAGATGGAAAAGGTGGATGATGAGTACGAATCGATGGACGAAATTACAGTGAGTAGCGATGCCAGTAGACTTGCTGATTATGTTTTCTGTTACTACTTTCTTATCTCACCTTCCTAATAATTTTTACTTCTTCAAATTGTTTTTATGCGATTTTTGCAGGATTTGCGGGAAGCACTGGCAAAACGAAAGTCTTTACAAAGGCTCCCTGTTAAGATTGCACAATTGGAGGTGATGATAATGGACCTGCCACCTCTACCCATAACGCAGATGCAGGTATCCGATCTATCTGCTAAGGTAAGTCTGTGTGCAAGTCTGGCGCTGGTATTCGGATCATGGTTTAGGCTAAACAATCTCTTGCTCTTGTAGGGGTAGCGTTTGGTGTGTGTAAAATTTGGACACATCAAGTTTTCCACCTTCAGAAGGTACTGGAAGACTGTTGTATTCCTCTAAATGTAGCATGTCCTTCTTGGAAAGAGGTTAGTACTAACATTGCTGCAGCCTCCAAAGATGGTAGCAGTGGGATGCTGTTGCCGGGTGTAGATGATGCTCATGACGAGTGCATTGATTCTGTATAGAGCAGCAAATAATAGTGGCATAACTTCCAGTCCCTGAAGCGGCATAGCACCTTTCGTTTGTGGCCTTAATGATGGAAGATGTGGGAGCTGATGAATCCAGGGCTCGGGTTACACTACCTAGGCACTGGATACTTATTGGTGAAAGCGAATTGCATCCGATGGCTACGTGGTTTGCCATTATTCAGGTTGTCCACTACTTGAATGACTTCAATCTTGTCATATCTGATGGCTCGGTCCCGCTCCCACGACTTTAACCCCAGTGGTAGGTTTGGACTGTATCATTCATAATTATCATCATAGTTTTGTTTGCTTTTTTTACATCTGATGCTGAATACTCCATACCTGACACCAACTAATGTCTTAGTTCTATCAGGGTTGATTTACAGACGTTCACGAGCGATTTTGTCTTCTGGAAGAGGAATAGGGTGGAAATGTTGGGTCGCGCATTTTTTGGCTATTTTTTTTAAAGAATAACTGAAAGTAGACTTGATTCTTAATTTTAAATACCATAAAAGGCATAGCTTTTGCACACATCGTCTTATCTCTGTGATGCAAAGACGTTTGTAGCTCTAAAGTGTGTAAAGTTAATTTGATGCCTTTTTGGGTCATTAAAAATTTTAGTGCACTGTTGCTATTCACAAAGTTTAATTGGTTTTGGGCATAGTCGTCTCAACACTGTCTGACGCAGTGGGACGCTGTTCATTACCTCTGTCGCACGTATTAACTAAACGTAGGACCTTTTGACCATCGCAGCATTCAGGTGCTCTGCGTTGAGAAGGTTTTGTGTTTTATCACTTGCTGAAAGTATTCGGTATATAACTGGTACCTTCGACTTCTGTGGATTCACCGGCAATTGATTATGAAGCATACTTGGTCACCATATGAAATCACTAGTACCCCATGTGAGCATTACAAATAAGTGTCGTTAAAGTCGTTTTACTCCTTTCACATTTGACGATGTATTGGGTGGCATTTTAGGTGTGAAAAGTTCAATGGAGGTTGGCTCGGCTTTCAACGATTCAAGTGACAAAGATGGTTTCTTTGACGACTTACGTAGTTAATTTATTTGATTTACGCTTTACCGACGACGTGTTCCACTGCGAAGTGGGAACTAACGATGAAGAGACCATCCTTTTTTACACCTTTTTGTCATTAGTGATGTACATGCAGGCTTAACTGTGTCCTCTTAATTTTAACTCGGTTACTCGGTTTGTCTTTTTCCGATGCCTTGATTTAATGCTCCTTGGAATCTTGGGATTCTGATAAAAGGACTGGTGATTTTCTGTGCGAATTCACAATGCAAACAGATATTTTGGTCTCCAGGTTTTCACAGATGAGGCGTTATAAGGCACATTGCCCTGCATTTCCACCTTTACTGTTAACAATTTAGCAAGGTGGAGTGTGGATGGTACACTCCATAAGGGTGGATTATTGAAATACATGTCACATATGCAACAATTTGTGTCGCACCGCAGTTCTACAGCTAATCTTTGAGGGTTTACTTATTCTCCGAAAATGCGCGTCGATTGTGCGGACCGAAATGTAAACATAGGCGTGGATGTAGGCTCACTTTTCGTTCAATGGTCAGGAAGGCGGTCCAGACTAGGCCGCTTGGAGTCCCTCTTTTGGAACACACTATCTACAAGTTGCTAAAGAATTTTCTCATTCTACTGTTGCTTGACTGACCGTAGCCGATGTATGAAGAAGTGGTCTAGTTGCCACGATTGAAACCCGGCCTTTAACGAATGGGTAGCTGTGGGAAGGAGAGTAGCGTCATCAACTTCCACATCAGTGGTGGGGCTTTTTTCAACATTGACCTTGGCTTTTGTGTTGACGTCTTAACCGCGTCATCATCGAGGAGTACAACTCGGCACTGAATTGACAAGTTGAAAGACTGGGTGACTAATGATGTTTTAAAAGAACGCTTTTAACTTTAGATGCTAACAATGGTGTCACAAAGGGATCCAAACTGCGAAATTTGGCTAGACGATCCTAACCATTCAAATTATATGAACAAAAAATCAAGGAGCATATGATTCTGCTTGGTCGCATAGACAATGCACCAAGTTAAAATTCGGTCTGTGATAAAAAGTCCGACTATACTTCCTCCTCCTTGCGAAATCACCAGCAAATTGTCAATATTTTTGCTTCCGTAGAAACGCCTGCTACAGGTGAAGTCTTCCCTGCCTCCCCGGGCCGCCTTAAATGCGTGCGTCCGATACCTGCTTAAGGTTGTTATTCTTATCAGATGTGAATTTACTTCGTAAAGAATATTATTTGATATTCTTTAACTGGAGGATTAGGTAGTAAGGAAAATGGCGAAATGTAATGACCACGTCGAAGAGCTGCCGCATTTCGTCAACTATTGGATTAACTGGATAAAGGAGGCGATATAAAACAATTTGGTTGTCCTTACTACGGACTACGACAAACTGCGATTTTCTACCAATCAAGTGAGCGTTTGTCAAGTTCAGCACGGTTTGCCGGTCACTGTATGTATGCTATTCAGGCCCACTAGATACGCCTCTTGTCAGCCTCGAACAGGTGCCGGTGTCTGCACTGCACGGACAGCTCACCTTCAAATACCGAATTCACATTTAAGTGACTTTAGCCATATTTTTCTAAAGGGAGATGAATTCTAGAGTATTTCAGACGGGTGAGTTTAGTTCGATGCTCCTGGTTAGACAAATGAACTCGAACTTAATGAGCAATTTTGGAGCTTAATGTTGATCACAAGAAATTGAGTACATAATGGTCTTAAGGTCTGTTTAGCTAACAATTCGGTATTCATTATGCAATCTGGTAGATATTCGGCATTGATGCTCTGCTTCCTATTAATAATTTCAAACCTAATTATCACAAAGCATAGGCGATCGGTCTCACAAATGGGAGCATAAATTCTGGTGTTCGGAAGCGTTATTTGTGTTATATGTTATGTTATGTTATTTTATGGAATGAAAATGGAAAAAAGGGCTGCAGCGCTAGTTCATTTTTGTATCATTAGGTAGCTTACATTTGGTGACCGTTTAAGGGATGAATTCCTTTCAGTATGCGTTTACTTTATCATTCGCTGCTCTTGGTTAATAGGCGTTTTGTTAGGACATAAATGGCCTCAAGTTGCAACCGTTTCTACTTGCTTTTATTTCAGTAGCAAGCATCCATAAAGCCTGCTTCATAAATAAGCTTGATTCATAATTCATTAATCAATCCTCCAAATAAGGGGTGTGTCGACAGCAATCAGATGCCAAATTCCAGCTTGATCAAACGTAGTGAGCGGGTGTCCCACCGATCGCTAACTAAAACCATTGGGTAACCATGACTCCCGTACTCTTGCTATTCTTCGCCAAGTAAAAATAATCACTACCACCAAGACCTTTCGATACTTGGAGCATAAAAGTGACACAGATAAAATCCATTAGTTTTAGTGAGTGAGAAAACAAACTGAAGTCTTACTGCTAAGGCGTATTACCTACAAAGGAGCTTAGTGAATCCAGTCAACTTTCACTTCTCACTGCATAAGTTGTTGTATTACCCAACCTTCTAACTCTCTGACCATTTGATTGCCTGTTGGCAAACGAAATGGAGAAGTCGGGACAGGAAAACGCAGAGGAAGCGGTGTGATGCCAACCTTCCATTCTATCTGAGGTCCGAACAAGGGACAGATCCACAACGCTTCAATCAACCAATTACATTCCCATATCGATGGGTCACGAAAAGCAGTATGAGCGATTGAAAAACCTATCGATGTCCTTTACATAGCTGACATGCGTCCAGAAGTAGATTATCGACATCACCATTTGACTTGTTAAGTAGAGATGGTTAGACAAGCAATTTATTTCGCCCAAGTGTTATCGAAAGGTAGAAAACGAAAGTGAGACAAGGAGTATAGTAGTCTGTCAAACTAAGAGAATGCCTAATTGGTGAAATCTGATTAAAAGCGCGCGTATACGGGCTAACCTTGAACAAGCCACCGTTACTATTGGATGGGCTTAGACAACGCTTCGTACGGATTGGTTACACCGATTCGAAGGTAGACATGTGGGAATTGTGTGTGAGCCACACGGAACCGCCTGCTTAACGGATGATGTGGCGAAGTCATGGCTTCAGCGGAAGTGGATCTCATTTGTGGGATGTGTAAAAAGTTGTGAGTTATTTATTTCGAAAAACTGCTATTGTACTGTCACCATGACATATGAGAGCTAAAGTATAATTTCTTCAACTCTTTAAACTAAATTTTTGAGGTGTACGTAAAAGAAGTGAGCTTTTAAAAATAAATGCATGGTGTAGGTTTACCAACTGTGATGGCTACATGACTACCCACAAATCAGTAATTTTAGCCCTATTCTACACTCAATCGTTGCTTCATACAAAGGCTCTCCTTACACTTATTCCTGTGGCAGTAAACTGGGTTTTTAAGGGATGGATTGTGTAATTGCACGTTTATTAGTTGAATCCAAGATCACAGCGGTAAACGCTTCCATTTCTTGTAACCTTCATTTGGCTTTTCCATCATGTTGGGAAGGATGCGGGATCCATATTCGCTCCCATGCGGTCACACGTTCTGCTTGCGGCCTTGTCTGCTTCCCCATCCTAAAGCTGTGTCTTCGAGTTGCATCCGGTGTCATAAAACGTTTAACACATCTCAACTGCGTCCCAATTATGATATTGGTGCTCGGATCTTTTTGCTCTTGTCGCAAATGGAACAGGAACGACAAACAAAGGCTAATGACGAGTGCGAGAAAGAGAAATCAAATGATGAAGTGGAGAATGTCAAGGAATCCCACAGCTCTATGGCTTGTGGCATCTGTAGAAGAACAATTGGTACGGAGTTGATTGATATTTGCCACCATTGTCGCAAGAACATGTGTCCGTGGTGTCGTGAGCATCATCATGAGAATGCAAGTTTAAGCACTTTGAATTTGCCTTCTTTGGTAACCTTTACAAAGTTATGACCTTAATCTGCTTGATTGCTGTAAACTTTATCACTTCCGTGGGTACTAGGACTACCTGTTAATATTATATGTCCTAGAATGTTTTTCCTTTTTTCATTTATGAAGTATCGTCTGATAGTTCGTATGAAAATGAATGATTTACATCGCCAAACATCGACCTTGAAGTTGTGGTCGGACCGCTTACGAGAATTAAAAACTTCACTGGCAACTGAGGAAAAGGCAATGAAGGAAAAACTTATGCTTGCTTTGGATAGCGCGATCCACGACCTACAAATGTCTGCAAGAAAATGTCTAGAAGCTGCCGTAACAAAAGTGGATAAGGTGCATGGACCCAGCACCAAGATACTGAATACACTCAAGCAGAATATCTCGGATCTAGTTGATGAAGTTGAAAAGAGTTGTACCATATTCGAGTCGCAGATGGGGATCACAGTGAGTGGTAATGGTGGTATTCTGATTGCTACTGGTGCCAAAATCACTTTGCCATTCTTGACCTTTTCTTCTTACTTGATTTCTTTTCTTTCATTTTGTCGAGTTTACAGGAATTGGTCGAGAAGAAGAAGCAGTTGGAAAGTGTCATTGTTAATGTATCAACAATCGGGAAGAAGTTAGAGGACCTTCCTCTTCTGCTCGTGGCGGAGCTAAATTTATCGGGTCTACTCAGTAAGGTCAGACGCAACACATCTCCATGCATTTTTTGCATCTTCTGATGCACCAATTTAGCATAACGCTAGGTTGTGCATTTGGACAGAATAGTGAGAAGAGTTTAGGTGTGCATCGATGACAGGTACGTTGGCGCCCTTTAAGCGGCGACTCAGAAAGACATAAAAGATGCTGTGCAAGAGTTAAGTCGATCTAAATATTAGGAGGGCAACATTTTAATTGCTAAAAATGTTCTTTAAACCATAATGTATTGCAGTGGTGAGATGGTGCAACTATGGCGTTCATTCGGGACATTCATATACCTTTTGTAGCATAGGAAAAGTGAAATGGACAATAGAAAGGCAGTGTAACAATCAGTAATGTTGTGCGTTGAGTATACTCCAAAATCCTTTCCCAAAGGCGTTAATGCCCACTGACTTCTCAAGACTACTGGGGACACTCCAGGTTCTGCAACCACTACCGGTGTCTTTAACTCATCTTAAATACAGGGCGACTGTGGTACCTTCTCCCACAGGAATAAAAACAGGCTCACCTAAAAGACTGTAGTCAACTTATTAGTGTGTTTATGGTTTTGATAATAGAATGACCTGTCTGCTATTCATTATTCGTTAGGAGTGAAGCTATGCAAATAGTTAGGCGAGGAGCGGCGTTTGAGAATATGAAATTATGTTGGATTAACACTTGATTCTGCCCTTTTTCAGATTAAGGAGCATATGAACAGGTTTAGTCTTATCATAGATGACGAAGTGGCACCGCTGGAGCAACTTACCATTAGCGAACACAGGTATGTGATGCTCTGAATTATTGGAGAAGGTATTACTTCAAATAGCCAGGCGCAGGTTTTTTCGTAGTGAATTAGGAAGAGGGATATAAGGAAAATTAGTACAAACACCAGTAAAAGTAGACAGAAACCTGGGGATGAATTACGTCAATTTCTTTGTAGCAGCAGCAAGACGTCTCAAGTAAAGCTGTTTGTGGGCAGATTGCATCCATGTCACACGGAGAGTCAATTGCATCAACACTTTTCTCGCTACGGTACCGTCGCTGCGTGTCGCATTGTGCGAGACCGCGTTACAAATGAGTCAAAATGCTTCGGTTTTGTTACCTTCCGAAAGGCTACAGATGCTGATCGAGCTCTTTCTACAGGTCTGCATTTTATCGAGGATAGTCACGTAATTGTCGAGCCCTACGAAATAAAGCCGAAGAAAAAAAGTAAGAAAACGGAAGAAAAAGAAGTGGAGACAGGGAAGAGGAGACGGAGAAGAAAAAAAGAACAAAATGCGGCTGCTTTTACCTCTGAAAAGTGGGTTGGACCTTTATTTGGAATCATTATTGCAGAAGCATCGTCTATAGTTATACTTTTGGCATTGAGCTTTTCTAAGGCGGTTGTATGCTCATTTTCTGCATGACCCACACTTTAAGTCCAATTGACGACTATCCGGAGGTGAGTAGATGGCTGCAGACGTTCAGCATTTTGTAATGTTGGTAAAGTTGCTGTATGACTTGGTTGGAGAAGTGACACAGGTTAATAATCACAACTACCGACTCAAAAATAAAGCTGGAAGTATCCTGAAGGAATCGGGCTACGAATGAATAGGAGTTTGCATTCACACCGAGGTTAAGTACCCGCATGGTTGTACAACTCCGTTAGTGAGCAAACGGTGGAGTGCCTGCGGTGCTGAAGAAGGAATACCGAGTCCAGTCTAGCGAATGGCGCACAGTCAGGTCTCAAACCATATGATGCGTAATTTAAGACTGGGGGCTAGGGATTAAATAGAATTCTTTGAATTCACCTGTTGAACTAACGGTGGGAAAATGGACTTCAAAGCTGCTTTAGTCTGAACTCTTCAAATATCCAGCAGGGCTAGAAGGAGGTGCAAGTATGAGCGTGGTTCTACGTCTTAGAACCTAAAGTTACCAAGCATTGTCTTACTTGATAAGATTGCACTACAAAACTTCATAATTGCGCGATCAACAACCCATCAATTTCCTTCTAAGGTATCTAACAAATTTTCTTGTCGATTGACAGAATTCCAACGGCCTCCTGTGGGAAAAAAACCAGTCATCAATTAGTTGTTCAGAACCTACCGCTGCAAGCAAGCAAAAGGAGCATCCATGATCTTCTTGATTGCTTCGGTAGAATCACCAAATTGAAGATAATTCAAAAGGAACGCAAAGCCTTTGTCTCGTTTTCAACTGAAAAGGAGCTTCAAGCAGCACTACGGGCAGCGCCTCACTGCTTTAAAAATAATATCCTTCCTGTTTCCACAAACGGATGATAATGATGTTCATGATGTTAACTATGATAGCGACTGATTTGTTCATACATCTCATTTTAATTAATTGGTCGTCTTAAAGTTACTTCTCCCCTTACTTTGCAAATAGGTGTCAGGTGCAACTAACATACCCAATTCCCAAAGCTCGCGGA